>OY992878.1:26369440-26391940 GCA_963921405.1 Cepaea hortensis | reverse complement strand
CTTTCACGGTTTATTAAAGAAGCAAAGGCGGTCAACCAAATCACGATAAGCCTTCCTATCCTTTTGATATTTCCTGCAATTTCCTCCAAGGCCCCTCATCATATTATTCACTTCTTGACTCTAATCCAGATCCGGGTGTGTTTAGGTCTCGATCTCGTTTGTCCTGCTGGTTTCAGAGAGAAGATTTAAAAAAAAATTTATACTGCTATTGTAATAATACAATAATTACACAGCAGTATATATTCTCATCTGAAATTTTGGTTGAAGCCTATTGATCATCTGTCACGGCTGTCTATAGTACCATGTGGTGTAGGACAGGAGGGTCTTAAGGCTGAAGAATTAAAGCCGCATGGCTAGTGCCGTCGCAGCTACTGGGCAGGCTAGAGTGAGTTGTTTGAGGACTTGGGGTGAGTTGTTTCAGGGCCTGGGTTAAGTTGGTTGAGGGCTGATTCCTCAATTGGGGGGGGGGGGGAGACGGGGTAGAAGAAGAAGATGTCTCATTCCAGTTGCTCTTTTGTACAGTCTGCAATTTTCTGTGCTTGGAGAGGCAAAGGAAAACTTTGCAGCACAGGCCAGATAATTTGTACTTCAAGTTTGTACTTCCGGGAAATCGTACTTCAATACTGGGTCGAGAAGCAAGTCTCTGCACTTGCCTCACCCCCACAGACACAAGACTATTTTAGGGTCCTAAGACTATGCATCGGACTTAATAGTTAAACGAGAGTCTTCCATGGGGTTTAACAACCAACTAACAACCAACAAAACTACCAAACGACCAATGTTAAAATATAATAAATAACGTTAGACTCGCTCTTTGTTAAAAATGACATTTTTACTCTAATGTTACATAGAAATAATAGACATATATGTCAATTCTCATATAATAGTATATATTATTTGCTGTTTACTGTTTGCTTTCCTTTGCGCTGAGAAGTAATTGTGACATCCTGACATTCATTGTCAGACGGACATTCATTGTCAGACACCTCAGCTGATGTCGAAGTTCCACTAGTATCTTTATCACCACATGCTAAAACTTTAGATTCACATATAAAACTGCTGACTTAATCACTAATATCGGAATCACTATTGTTTAAAAATGTGTCAAACAATAAACTAGCTTGATCTGAAGTCATTCTACGGGGACGCATACTAGTGGGCGTTTCCATTGTGAAAAACCAAAACAAACAACTTTCAAACTGAAAATACACAGAAATCCAATGTTAACAAATGTTTGACGGCACAACCATGCACAACTGTGCGACTTTTCAGTTTACTGTAACTTAAAATTCCGAAATGGAGCAGAAATGTATCAAATAAACCACTGATCATTCTGTGTCGATAGAATAACCAATTGCCACCACAGTCCGTCCTATGCGGCACGAGATCGGCCCGTGGTAGCGAAAGAGTGGGAGTTCTGACATTTGGGGATACTTGAGACTTTTGTCACATAAACGTCTCGGGTATTTCATGCAATATTTCCGGGTAGTTTCTTTAGGCGTTTTACTGCCTTCTAGAGTGGATTTTATATTTGTCTAAACATCCAAAGGCGGCGCATTTAAAACAGGCCTGCCCAGAACATCCTTGTCTATTCTATTATCACTGTATAATCACTTTTCGAAAATTGTTTATTCTGCCAGATTTGTTTGTTTCGGCTTTCATGTTGCAATCATTTGATACATTAATTTGTTGCTTATTTCTTTGTTTTCCCATTTAACCTCTTTAATCACACATTTCCGGTCTGGCCGCTTTGTTATCGTGATATTCCCGTATTGGTTTACACGTGTCAAGTCCACAACAACGAAACAGATGAGTAACTTATATATATATATATATATATATATATATATATATATATATATATATATAGTTTTCTATACCATTCTGTGTTGTGGATAACAAAACTGTATCATCAGCATATTGAATCTCTGATGTGTCATGACAACGGATATTTAGGGTATCACCGACATTTCTCATTACATATTCCGCGTACAGGTTAAACAAATAAGGTGACAGCACACAGCCTTGGCGGACTCCTTGCTTGATGTCAAACCAATCTGATGTCTCGCCTTCTATTCTAAACGCTGCTTATTGGTTTAGAAAGAACATTTTATGCGTTGCATTACATGTGATGGAATGCCCATATTTTTAATTATTTCCCAAAGTTTCTGATGTTGTACACAGTCATATGCCTTTGAATAATCCACAAAACACGAGAATATGTTTACTGTAAATTCTCTGCACTTCTCTATTATTAAACGCATGTTGATTATGTGATCTCTTGTTACTCTTCCTTGTCTAAATCCTGTTTGAACCACGTTAAATTCTTCTTTCATTTTCGAAGTCTTCCCATTATGATTTTTAGTAGAATTTTACTTGCATGACTGATCAGGGCAACAGTTCTATAGTTGGTGCATAATTTCAGGTTGCTCTTTTTTGGTATTGGAATGAAGATAGTTCTCTTCTAGTCCTCTGGCCTTATACCATATTTCCATATTGGGCAATCATGAGCATAGCCTACGATGGTTGACGTTGTAATATTCTGTTATGATAATTTGGCTGTGTGTCCAACGTGTGCCGCGTGGTTACACACCCGCTTCACACGCCAGTGATCCGGGGCTTCTTTCCGGATCCGGTCAGGGATATGCACTACTGACGAGCTCAAACGAGGGCGAAACTCGAGTATAGTGCTTCCATATTGACGTGGATAGGCCTTAGGTTCATACCAGAATACGATCAGCGTTGCCAGTAGTGGGTTGTGCTCAATATTTAAAATTCAAATCCCGAAATAACCAAATTAATCAATATTTCCATATCTTTTTACATAATGCGTGATAGATTTGTATGCTTTCTTCTCCTCCCGCTTTAATTAGTTCAGCTGATATCTCATCACATCCTGGTGATTTGCAATTCTTTAGGTTCTTTATTGTCCATGCAATTTCATCTAATGAGGGTTCAGGATCAGTCTCTGCTGTCATCGGTTCATGTTTCTCATTCATATCCTCACTGTCATTCATATCATACATTCCACTGCAATATTCCTGCCATCTTTCTATAATTTGTCTAGATTATGTTAAGGTATTTCCCAATTTCTCACAGATAACATTTAATTGAGGTTGAAATTTTCTTGTCAATAACGTCATTTCTTTGAACATTTCTTAATCACTTCCATTCTTATAGTATTGCTCTTTTCTGGTACAGCAATCTTGTATATATTGGTTTTTGTCCTTTCTTGTGTTCTTTCTTATTTGTCGAGTTACATTTGTCATCCTGCTGTTATCGGATTCACCTCCGTTATGTCTCAGTTCCCTTCGTTGCTTCATTAATTCTAACGTGTCTGATGAAATCCATGTCGTATGTTGCTTTTTCTTGGTCTGAATTAAATCTTTGGCTGCAGTTATCAAGATATTTCTAGCTTGTACTGCCAAATTCATCAGTTGTCCATTCCCCCTGTACAGACATCAAGACCCCAAAACGATTCTTCACTTCTACATTGTTTGCCTCTGGTATTTTGTGAGATCAAAACGAAGTGTCCTTGGTCCTCGGGTAAGGGTTTTTAGTTTTACTTTCACATCTGCTTCTTATAACTGATGATCCTTTTCACAGTCTGCATTTCGTAAGGCTTTTGCCGATGTTATGCTTGATAATGATATATATCTTCTTTGTATTAAAATATAATCTATCTGGTTTTTGGTAGAACTGTCCGGGTACTGTCCACGTGAACAGTCTTCTTGGGTGTTATTTAAAATGTGTGTTGGCTATCGTTAACTCATTTTCTGTGCATAATTCAATTAATTTGTCACCTGCATCATTTCTATTTCAGAATCCACATTTTCATAAACCTATCATGTTCAGCTCTTCATGTACTCACTTTTGCTTTAAAATCTACCATAATTATGATTACGTCATTATGTCCAATCTTATGTAATGTGTCTTGCAGGATGATGTAAAAATCTTCAATTTCGTCTTCCTCTGATGTTAAAGTAGGTGCATAAATCTGTATCAGAGTTGTGTTTTTGTTTGTTTGTTTGTGTGTGTGTGTGTTTATTTGTTTGTTTTTTTTTGTTTTTTTTTTTTGGTGGGGGGGGGGGGGGGGGCTTTAAGTCTGACAGTGATGACTCTATCACTAACCTGATTATATCCAATTAAAGCTTTTGCAGTTATTCTATCCCAACAAAATGCCACTCCGCTCTGGCCCCCGACATTTCTACAAGAATATATGAACAGACTTCCGTTTTCAGCCGTAAAGAGTCCCTTGCCTCCCCAGCGATGTTCACTAATTCCTACAATGTTAATATTTAACCTCTCAATCTCATCACATATTATCTTAAGCTTTCCCCCATACAGACTTCTCACATTCCACTTTCCTAGTCTCACTCTCCTTCTTAGTCTGACACATGGGATTTCCTTGGCAACACCGCCAGGAATAACTCCGTCATCAAGATTACTAGTACTGGCCCCTGTGTCACACTCTTCCTCAGTGCTGTCAGATCTGCCTAGCTTGGGGGTCTCACCACCAGATCTATTTCTTATTAGGTTTTCAATAATGGTTGTTAAGGTTTCTTGGTAAGTTTTGTAGAAGGTAGTTTGCCATTGCATTTCTTCTGGGAAACTACCAGTCCGTGGCCATAGCCTTTGTCTCAACTGATGAGATCATCTGTGTATCGCCGCAGAGTGCAGACCATAACCAACAACAATATGTCGGCTGCTATCACACTCCATCCATCACCTGCTTCTCTTCTTGATGCATTGAATAAATATTATTCGCAAGAAACAGACTTTTTATATCGTGTCTTCATTACACTTATTACGTATATGATTTTATGTGAAATACCATTGTACCTCATTAATATCCAAAATGATTTCATATCAATGCTGTCAAAGACCATTTCATAGTCTTCAAATCCGGTATAGTGTCGCCAGCTAAGTTAAACACTTTGCGCTATTATTATGCTAAACGTGGTTTGTCTGGTCATTGGTAGATCTACTTCTTCGAAAGTCATATTTTCCACCCATTAGTTGTTTATCAATAGCATTTCTCAACCTTTGTTGAATAACCCTGCTTAATATTCACCCAGAAATTTATAATAGCAATATTTTGTCCATCATATGTACGCTTCTGCGGGTCTTCTTTATTTGCCAGCTTCATCAGATAAACTATTCTCCAATCCGCGGGCATTTCTCCAGCCTCACACATTCTGCCAAATATTTTGTCTATTAATTCAGTCGAAACGTTTATATTCGCCTCAATAGCTTATGCTGGAATACTAACTGAACCAAGTGCTTTCCTATGTTCTTGGAGCGTCACAGTTTAAAAACAATGTTTCTTCTTTAGGTGGTTTTTCTCAGTTGATATCCAGACCTCACCAAATACCTCCCATTCTGTCTGTCAAAAGTCGATCTGGCAACATCTCATGCATCACATTATGACCTTCCAAAGTCAGGTAGGCATGTTCAGAAGCCGTATACTTAGTTAGTTAGTTAGTTAGTCGACAGATCATCCTCATTGCACATCGAACCATTCAGTCCATAAGTGCTCGGATCCCCTCCTCAGCAAATCCCGCAACGTGTAGCGGCTAACGACGCCAGTTCTGTGTTGGTGTATCAATCTACTTTGGCTTCCTGCGTAGTGTTCTTGTTTGGCCACCCCTCTTTTAATTTGCTGCTCTCGCAGTCTGGCCATTGTTGTAGATTCACAGTCATCACTTGGTTCTCGCAAAAGTCTTACTTCTCGTAGAGCATTCAGAATGTCGGCCTGGTCCATGGCGCGTCCGCCCTCCACAGTAGCCTCACCTGCGAGCTTGTCAGCCCGCTCATTTCCTTATACTCCCGCATGCCCTGGCACGAAGAAGAAACTAATCTTTGCCAGCCGAGACCGCTCCAGAGGCAGCAACCATTCTCTTCGGATCGACCCCTCCTCTATCCTCTTGATCATGTTCATTGAGTCGCTAAGGAAACAAGCCCTAGTGAATGTCTGTGTCTCGAGCCATGTTATTGCTTTACTTACTGCCATGACTTCCATGGTCAAGCTACGTGTGGTTTCAGTGAAAGCACCAGAGTCCTCCTTCACACTACTCCCTCCGGCCCGAGCTGTAAAGGCCCATGAGCTTCTCACATGTCGGACGACCGACCCATCTGTGTAGATGACCGTGTCACCGTCTAGCGAATTCTCGAAAATCAACGCTTGTACTTCAGCCTCAACAGCAGCCGGATTTTCTTGTCTGAATTTTCTATCTAGTTGGATGCAAACTGAAAAGGATGTGCAGAAGTCTGTTGGCACTTGCACCCACTCCTCGCCAGGTTCTAAGTCCTCAAGTGAACACACCTGTTGAAGAATGTCTTCGGCTTGACCCATCCACGACCGTCCTCTTTTTAACCTGCTGCCCTTCACCTTCCTAATTTCACTATGCAGTGGATGTTGTGTGTTTGCGTTAATTCTGAGGTAGGCGCGTGCCATGCAACCTTGTATTCTCTCTTCAATGGTTGGAAAATCAAGAAGGTAGCGCATCGCCCTGCATGCTGAATCTCTTGTACATCCAAGAATAATGCGCATAGCTTCATTCTGTATCCTTTCCATCCTTTCTATCTGCTTATGGCTGAGAGTCAGGATTGCCATTGCATACTCCAAAACAGACATGACCAGCCCGTCGTACAGAAGACATAGATGGCGCTGCTCACAGTTTGCTGCCGCCATCACCCGCATCGCTGCCAAACCCCGCTTGGCCTTAATTATCACCTGGTCTATGTGCACATTATAAGCAAGGCTTCGATCAAACCGTATCCCCAGGTAATTCATTGCCTGCGTTCTTTCCACCGTCTCTGAACACAGCATTACAGTTGGTGTTGGAGTGTTGACAATATGATTATTCAACGAGAACCAAGTCACTGTTGCCTTTGTTGGGTTGACCATTGCCCCAGCTTCATCACACCAAGTACTTATGCGATTGAGTTCGGTTTGTAGTTCCACAGCAACCTCCTCTCTGTCCTTACCCTGACGATACACTAAAACATCATCGGCATATGACAATGTCCTGCCAGGTCCAGTGATCTGCTCACTGGTGATTCTCACTGTGTAGGCCTTGAACAGTACCGGAGATAATGGTGATCCCTGTGGTAGGCCAGGATATATTGTTGTTGGTTCCGAAGTCCAACTGCCACATCTAAAAACTACTTTCCGTTGGAAGAGGGCTGCAGCGATCCAACTAAGGAGGAATGGACTTACGTTTAGTTCGAGAAGCTGAAACATTAAAAAATCCAGTGGTACTCTGTTGTATGCGTCCTCAAGATCAATCGCTGCAGCAACGGTTTCAGTGCCTGAGTGGAAACCTTCATAGACATCCTGGGCAAAGACTGCTGCATTGGTCCAGGTTTCTCTTTTTGGACGGTACCCACCCAGGATAGGTGGGAAAACACCTTGCCTCTCTAGTTGGCTTGATATTTTCCTGGCAATTACCTTCTCCAGCAGCTTGCCTATTGTATTCTGCATGGTTATAATTCGATATCCCTGAATTTTTGTGTGGTCTTTGTCAGGCTTCGGCAAGGGAATCAGATAGCTGTGGAATCATTCCTCCTTGATGCTAGCACTCCCTATACTGTTGTTGTACATGTCTGCTAGTTTCTCTAGCTCATTGTCGGTACACCTATTTATGTCGTCGTATCTTATGCCATCAGGACCTGGAGCACTGTTTTTTGATCGTTGAAGCACAGCCTTGATTTCTTTCACTGTCACTGTGTCTTCATCCGAAGTGTTCTGGGCCTTGCATCTGTCTGAGGTGACCTCCTTGGCCAGATTTCGGCCTCCCATGTCTGTCTGGTTGCTCTGCTCAAGGTAGCGTTCAAAGAGGGCTTTGCCCTTGTCCTCGTCAGTCCTCTGCCAGATGAGGTCAGCACCTTGGAAGTCAGAAATGCTCTTATTCTTGACTACACCACTCATGCTTTTATGTAGTCGCCAGAACAATTTCAGTGACTTGTCTGTGCTTACTCTTTGACACACCTCTGCCCATTTTTCGCTTTTAACAACCTTGACCAGTTTTTTGAAATAGCTTACTTTTGTGTGCATCTCTCTTTCTAAGTGCAAGCAGGGACTAGGATGACCAGCTCTGTTCTTCTTGGCATTTTGCCATCTCCTTACAGCACTACGCTTATCCACCCAAGCCTTCTCCACCTCGAAACTCCACCACGGTGGCTGCTCCCAGCTTTTTTTCCTGCCCTGAAACGTTCTGCGCTTGTCACGTCTTATTTTACTCACCACATCTTGCCCTGTACTGTCATACTGGAACGTCTTTACCTTTAGCTTGTGCTGCCTGGTTCTGCCTTTCTCCACCAGTATGCCGCAAGGGTGGTGGTCGCTGCCATGGTGTCCTAGGACACCCCATCTACACACTGTAGTGAGTGAAGGTGAAACTAGCGCCAGATCAATAGCACTGTCCTCATCGCTCGGACGGCTTGCTGTCCTGGTGACACAGCCACTGTTGATACAAACCAGGTCGATGGTTTCCAGTGCAGTCTCGAGCTCCTCCCCCTGTGTATTGAAGGAAGTGTTTCCCCATGATCTGCCTTTAGCGTTGAAGTCACCACAGAAAATAACATTTCTCTCGTGGCCTAATATACCACTTAAGCACTGCCACTTCTGGGCGTCCACACTGGCATTGCGATCATAAACATTAACCAACACGAATGGTATACTGAAATGAACTCTCAACGCCTGTATTTGTATATCGTCACTGTCCCAACTGGACATGTCTAGCTCTGACGCCACCATGCTGTTGCGAACGAGAATCGCCATTCCCAGATGTCGTCTGTTGTAGAAACTTTTGAAGCCGGCAATTTGGAGTAGCTGATCGCCCAGTCTCGTCTCCTGGAGTGCTACAATGTCGTTCCTGTAAACTAGGGTTTCTAAAATAGAGCCCCGTTGTTTTACACTGGCACAGTTCCAATATAGAATACGGATATTCCTGAGTCCTAGACGGTGACACTTGAGTCTAAAACGCCTCAAACCACCACGCTTACCTTGCTTCTTTCTCCCTGCGCGGCTACCACGCCGCTTCGGTATGTTGACTTCTGACCGCTCGAAGAACGCAGGTTGTTCCGCCATGTTGAAAAAACGTAAACACAAGACTGAGAAAACCACACACGCTGCTGAAAATTCACTCAAGGATGGCTTCGCTCGATGCACGAACTCCGTAGCACCCGCGCAGATCTTGAGTAGAAACTCCTGGTTTTACATCCTGGCACACCAATTACACGCAAGAGATGAATAAATCCATCCCCTACGCGAAAAAGTTAACGAACACAAAACAACACGACCGTCCGTCGCCATCTTGAAACCGGAAGTCCAGCCGTATTCTTAGACAGGCAAACGGCGATCCGAGGGCACAAGATAACTCACACTGTCAAACGTTGATCAGAACTCACCAGATCTTTCAAATTCACCACAATTTCAGTTTTAGAATCACGAGACATATCTCACACTTCCTTTTTCAGTTGTAAAGTGTCCCTTGCCTCTTCAGCGATGTCCTCTAATTCCTAAAATGTTAATATTTAACCTCTCAATCTCATCACATACTATCTTGAAAAAATGTCGGTTTTTTGTCAATTTGGCTATTTTTGGAATAGTTCATTTTTAAACACCTTATAATGTCTTCTATCAGATTTAGTACTTGTTTTTCTTTAAAAACTGTTATTTTAATGCAATATTCGTGTATTACTGAACCCACTATAGGTGTCGAATTGTCTACTTATTGAAAATTGATACGAAATTGACGATTTTTAAACCATAGCAACGATATCTCGGCGACACACTACATGGACGTTTGAGATATCCCTGAAAAGGTCACGACCTCCCGTAACTGTTCGTGAAACTCCGAGTTTGTCTAATCGGAAGCTCTTCTGTGTACAACAGTTTGTTTGGTATCTATAATCTTCCGGAAACTTCCATATATGGAACAGGCCACAATACGCCAACAATGCGCAGCCCCCGATGGCTGAAACTGATCACGTGGTTTTCCAAGATGGCCGTTTTGTAGTGTTTACGCTTCGCAACGCAACGTTTTACACACAGAACTGAAAAATGCATCGTTCAAAGAAATGTATCCTGTAGTCAACTGCTCAGCGTAAGAAATCACGCAGTCAACAACTGGCAAATGCTCGTAAGCAACGAAAAGTCTGCCAGAACGTCGTAAAGATTACAGAAAGTTCTGAATGCGACCCAGCAAACCAACGCACACCATCATCATTTCCATCATTTCCATCATTTCACTTCCAATTTTGACAGTGAATCTGAATGAATCAGTGCCATCGTGTTCTTCTCAAAGTTGTGGAAGTGACTCTTTTATTACCCGAAGAGAATTTAAAAGAGATACGTATAAATATATGACATCCTCTAGCAGCAAGGATGCTTCTGGTGACGACAATTGATACCAAACACGGGAACAAAGAGAGTAGTTGATTGCTCAGAACTTGATGAAATCATCAAAGTGTTATGTTGTCCAGTATGTAAAAACAGTAGTCTTATTTTGAAAACTGACAGCAAGAAAGCCAAAGGATTAGCTGTGTATGCAGAGGTTTACTGCTCTTGTTGTGAAGAAGTGGTGTGTGGAAGATACCTATCTGCAAGAAGTAATGATGGGGATAGATCTTTTGCCATCGACAACCAGTCAGTATATTCAGCATTAGTTTGTGGGATGGGTGCAACAACATTCAATAATTTATATGAAAACATGAACCTGCAAGGTCTTCATCACAAAACATTTTACAACAACGCATTGATGGAGGTGGAGGCTGCAAAAGTGTTGTGGCAACGGTCTGTGGCCCGTCATAAGCTTCGCTATACGTCAATACTTTCAGATGGTGACACCAAAACATTTGCGGAGCTTACGAAGATCAAACCATATGGGGATGACATTCAGATAGACAAAGAAGAGTGTATCAACCACGTCAGTAAACGCCTAGGAACAGCACTCCGCAATGTTGTTGCTGACTGCCGAAAGCAAGGTGTGAACCTAGGAGGACGCGGTAAAGGTCAGCTTACACAAAATGCCATCCGTAGACTGACAATTTATTACAGTAGGGCCATAAGAAACAACACAAGTGTAGAGTCCACGAGGAAGAGTGTTATGGCTTCACTGCATCACTGTTGTTCAACAGTAAAAAGGCCACGTCATGAAATGTGCCCAAGTGGAGAACAATCTTGGTGTTTTTTTCAATCTGCACTGGCTAAGCATCAGGTCCCAGGTCCTCATGACAAGATGTTACACACATGGCTCAACAGTGACAAGCTTGAGAAATACCTTTTGCCAATTTATGAAAGGCTGTCTGACACGAAACTACTAAGTAGATGTGTGTCAGGGCAAACTCAGAATTCAAATGAGTGTTTACACAGCTTGATATGGGCTCGATGTACTAAGGACAACTTTGCCTCACTCAAGCGCGTTCGGTTGCTGTTGTAACTGCAGCAAGAGAGTTCAACTTTGGAGCTGCTGCTGTTCAAGACACTGCCAAGTTTTTTGGATTTTTTACAATCCTGCATATGCAGAGACTAGGAACATCTAGGATGGAGAAGCGAATTCGAAACAGCATAAAATATAAGAAAGACAAACAAACTAAGAGACGCGACAGTGCACGAGTGGCCAAACTGAAGAGACAAGATGAGCTGCATGCCTTGGAGGGAGGTCCTGCATATGCAGCAGGATCATTCTAAATCACAGGTATAGTGTGTCAGTGTGAAATAAAAATTTTTATTACTACAATATTTATTTTAGCGTAAAAAACCCTAAAAATAATTCGTTTTTCCCCGTTTTCTCATTTTGCCATATTTTTTACTTTGTTTCAATTTTTTCAAAAACGGTGTGTCATATTACAATGAAAATTGGCAGATGTATTTTTCATTGTATTATGTACATTTTGTCAAGAGTGTTTTTAAAACTAAGATATAGTTTTTGTGCAGTAGTAAAAAAAACCCCAAAAAATTGTCAATGAAAATGTGGAAATTTCTTTTTAATTATGGAGAAGAAAATGCCAAGGTATATCACTAAAAGCTTCTGACAGAATGTACATATTCTATTTCTGTACCCATATACAAAAAAATGAAGCCTGTAAGTTAATAAATAACAGTTTTAGACAATATTAAAAACATCCAATATGGCCGCTGTTTATTTTGGTTTCCATGGCAACCGTTACGTACAAAGTTAATTTGACAGTATTTTATCAATCATCAGTCATCAGTATCAAACCCTATATTAAAACAAGACATAGAAATTACATATTAGAGAATTTAATTTTATAGGGTTAGCGATGCTAACCCTAAAAAATTAAATTCTAAGCTTTCCCTTATACAGACTTCTCACATTCTACGTCCTTTAGACAAATCTCAACTTATTTCTTTTGGTTGTTCTAAACTTTCTGTTTATGTTCTAACTAAGTTTATCTTTTCCAGACAATCGTTGTTATTGACTTTAGTAATCCAGTGAGCATTTATAGTCCACACACGCTATTTCTAGTAGCACTTGACTTAATCTTGCGTGTGGACGGATTTTGGAACTATTTAAAATAGAGGGTCATACATAAAACATTTTTGGTTTTGTGTGTGTGATGTTTTGGTCATAGATTCACGGAGCTATGTGCCTGTATTACTAGATGCTGGTGGTTTTTTTAATCACCTGATAGGGGCATTTCTTGCTATTTGGAGGCAACATTCAGTCAAATGGACAGGCGAATGCAATGTTGATGACAATACATGTTTCGCAATATCCTGCATTACACATGTAATTTAGATTTATTAGTCCATCCTCTCAACAGTAAGCGGCCGATCCACATATTTTACGGACTTATGATGTTAATAATTCACTGGCCTTCACCGCACGTGGTTAATATATTAAGAATACAACGTCAAACGAATTGCCACATCAACAGCTGTCTGTCTGATGACTCTACGCTTCTCGTTGTATCGTCTCTGAAATATAAATCTCTTATCCCTCGTGTATAGAACGCCTGTCAAACAATGTGAGACACAAGGATCACGCGTGAGGTTATCGGTGTTTCTAAATTGCTTCTTCCTTCTCCATTTGAGTTATTATCTGCAAATTTGATGAATGTGTTCGCACACCATTTATTCTAATGCTGGTGTGGTGTTTTCTTTTTCTTCTGGCTTCATTCATCGTCTTCGAAAATAAGCATTGGGGGTAAGAGAAAAAGAGAAGTAGCGTATTCCTTTCCGTGCACTGAGGAGTATATTTGTATATGGTGTTAGAGGCATATGTGCTCGCTCGCTTGTGTTCATTGGCTTGAGCTCCAACGCGAAGTCCTGTAGTCGGATGAAGGCATCCTGTTGTCCAACATCAGTGTGATGCCATACAGGACCTGAGTTTTGCGTGAGTATCCGTTGTCCCATGTCTGGCTTATTGGTGTGCAGACTGGTGGTTCCTCGCCATACAGGCAGACACTCTCCGACTTCGGAGGAATCGGCGATCCTATTGACTTCAGCCAGGACCCCGAAGGGACCTGTTGCCCATCATCATCATCATCATCATCATCATCATCATCATCATCATCATCATCATCATCATCATCATCATCATCATCATCATCATCATCATCATCATCATCATCATCATCATCATCATCATCATGTATCCTGTCTTCGCGTTTCATGCATCTCCACAGATCTCTGTCCTTGGATAGATTATGTTTATGTTTTCTTCCACGACGCATCTCAACCCATTCAGCAAGATTTCTCTAGAACCGCCTAACTTTTCCAGCCGTTAGGATGTTCTCCAGTACCTCTCTTTTTATTATAAGACCAAAGAACGCTGTTAGTTTATATCTTATAATTGTACATAATAATCTACTCCCATTAGTCTCTTCTAAGCAATCATTCTTAGTTACTCTTATGGTCCAATGACGAACTCCGTAGCGTCAATTAGGAATATTATACGTGTATACCAGAATCCCACCTGCTATAAATAGATACTTGTCGGTAGGTATCCTAAAGTTTCAAATTTAGTCCGAATATTCGAGTGCAGTAGGCTAGAATCTATGACCGTGCGAACACGCAAGTGTGATTCTACTGAGGCACATTTTGATCTTCGCCGGTGTTGCGGTGCACTGTGCTGAGAGGCTCCTTGTGTAATCTATGGTAGGATAAAATGGAACACTTATGGAGATTCCAGTGTGCAATGAAAGCCACAATTTGCAAAAATAAACCAATGAGACTTATGTATTATAGTACATCTCTGTTGCATATCACACGGGACGGGTGGAACTAGGGGCTCAGGTTGGTTTTAACAATCCGCAGTTTAGTGCTCCCAATCTTCCCGACACTCAATTGACGTGGCAGTCAAGCTGATCCTCATGCTGCTGGGTACTTTCCAAGGAAACATCGTTGAGAATGTTTGCTGTAAACTGCCCTATTTTAAATGTGTGCTGTGTACATAGAGTAGTCTGGAATACATTATTCATTGCCACACTTCGGGCGCTGAAACATCATCTATTCCGGGCGCTGAAACATCATCTCTTGCGGGCGCTGAAACATCATCTATTCCGACGCACGATGCTTGCCAGTAAAAGTGGGTATTGATAATGATGATGATTAGGACGATACTGTACAATATATTAGTATAGTTGTGTTATTGTCTAGATAGTATTGAGAAAAATGTAGTATGGAGACGAAAATGATATTAGTAATGGCAGTAGATTCTGTAGCATGGCGGAAGTAATCCAAATTGAGCCGCCTCGTTGTGTCAGGATTATATACTTCGAATACCTACGGTCCATATAAAGTGTAAGAGGATCCGTTGTTTACATCTCTGAGAGGAGGGATTGATTTCCTAATGTAACGTAAAGATAATGATAATTATGCTTGATATGTTAGCCAATTTGTGACATGCATTCATTCATCATGTATGTGCTCTGCCGATCTCACTCGATCACCATAATGGATCAGCTCAGTGTTCTTGTCCCGACCATACCATGTGGCCAAACCAACCAGGTATCTACTTCTCTTCCCCTCAAGCTTAACAGTTGTCACCAATTTCTCCAGTTTATTTATTCTCATAATGTGACTAAAAATTGTGTCTGTCTACGTCTAATTTCTAAAATCAGTGTACGATTTTCATTTGTTTCTTGTAGGACTTGGTCATTGGTTTTTATGTATGTCCATGTTATTCTTTCCTGGCGAATCATGATAAACTAGGCATCTTTAAAGAAGGTAGTTTGCCGTTGCTTTCCTTCCTGGCAGTGACAAAACTAGCCGGAGACTGTAACCATTGTCTCGTTAAAGAGATTCTCTGCCTACAGTCGCAAAACTTGAGGCCATGCCTGGTAATAATTGTGTTCTATGAATAGATTTATCATCTCTTCAAAATACCAAACGCAAACATTGTTGACATCATCACAAAGTTCTTGTTACTTTCGACTTAATGCACTATCGGGACACACAGTACGCTAAGCACACTTATACAGACCGATTGTCAAAGATTCGAGAAGTCAACATCATATTTAGCTTACAGTTCAGCAGGTACCACCGTTCACCTTCCTTGCATTTTCCACACCAAGAGACTTGATTTGTTTACCAGCTTTGTGTTGTTACCAACACATTTTGAATCATAGCTGTCAGCATCCCCAATAAGCCCTTACAGGAGTAAGGAGTTAACACTAGGCTAGTAGAGAGACACCCAGACAGGGAAGACACCGACTACTATTAATACCTCACAGGGAGACACATTTGTGTCAGACCAGAGGGCAAAGAGTACGGGTGAGCGAGGGCTTTCCCCAAGCAATTGGGTTGCTGGTAACCGTGATAGGCCAGGTTACTCAAACTCACCAGCCAGCGTGCTGGCAAGACCAGGCACGCAATAATAGCGACTGCACGGAGGGAAAAAGGGCCCGTGCTGGTCCACGCTATGTGTAGCGGGACAGACTGACTGGAGACGGTAGAGAGGTCGGACGTATCCTTGACCAATACGATAGCTTTCTAGGCCATAGGCAAACTTAGGGCTATATCATTTAGATTGTGTAATTCTAGCATCATCTATCATCACGTTGATATATTCATATTATGTAACAATGATGAAGCCTAATGCTTGTAGAGCCATTCACATGTCGGCTCTGAATAAATTGCATTCCTTTCGCAAATGTCATGAATTGTTATTTCGTGCAGTGCGAAAATAGCGGAGTCTTGAAAGCTGCAGCGCACAGGTCGCTGACAGGCTAGACCCCGAATTGGTGTCAGAATGGTCAAAGAACCAACGCCAGCTGCAAATTAAGGTCAGAACACATTGAACGAACGCCAGCGGTACAATTACTGTCAGATTTCAGTGAACGTTTTCTGAACAGCCATAGCAGGCAGTTGTAGTAATATTCGACGAGCAGTTAACGCCAACATGCAAGTGGTATTATAAACCACTAAACGAACGCTAACTATCGATAAATATTACAAAGTTCTGTGCCAGAATTAGTTCAATGCACGTTTCGACATTTGTGATGTATGATATATTGCAAAGTAATACAAATATTATTGTGATACATGCTATAAAGTAAATTTTTTCTTGTGGTGAATTATACGATCGCCAAATTTGTGGAGTGTGAACCACAAGTGATACAAATTAGATCGGTAAAGTGTGAAATTCTACCAATATTATTTAGAAAGTGTGTTAATATATTAAAAGCAATTGAAATGTATAAAATCATCAGTGAACATCACCATCGTAACCACCGTGTACATTTCATTGCGTGTGATACAGCCATCAATGTCACCATTCGACGAAATCATTGAATAGAGTAGCGACGAACTGCAGCCTAGAACGAAGGTACGCCAGATTCAAACGGCGAAGACAAGACGACATTGACGGCCATACAACTAATCATCTCACTTATCATCTAACAATCATTCAGACGATCATATCATTCATCATTAATACCATCTATCACTATTTATCACATTCTCATTCACCAATCGCATGAAATAGGAAACTATAGTAACATCGTTATGAAATATAAATATTTAATAGAATATGATGAATTGTGAGCTTGTATTTACAACGTAAGCATGTGTCTAATTTTTGCTGCTCTACCAACCAGAACGCAGCCGTGTGTCAGCAAATCAAACCAGTGTGTAGTGTGAAAGACTGCGGTGGAACATCCCAAGTACCGCACTGTCCAACAAATTAGATGAGTATATTTTCCGAATATTTCGATATGCTCTAACGTAATCATGCATCTTCTTTTCCAGCAAATGATGTACATGTACTAACACATTATTGTAAAATATTCTGTGCATATTACTATATTATCATTTTGAACTAACATTACGCCACAAAATGGCGTCATTAAATGAATGTATCCAGGCGGGCATCGCCATGGGCCACACTGGAGATAAGCTAGAAAAATGGGCAGATGAAAAGTATAAAGAAGAACTAGCTAGACAGAGGGATGAAAGAGCAATAGAAAGGCAACATCAAAAAGAAATGAAAGAGATCGAGGAGGCTACCAAACAGAAACAGTTAGACGTAGAGCAGGCCACCAAACAAAAGCAGATACAGGTAGATTCAGAAACTAAACTAAAGATGAAGGAAATGGAGGTAGATTCTAACATACAAATAGCCTCTAGCAAACAAAAGAGCCAAGAAGAACAGAACAAATTCAGTAAATACAAAGGCCTCATTAAACCATATACTGTAGGTGATTCAATCAGCGCATGGACTGAAAATATAGAGTTCCAACTAAAAACACAGAAAATACCTTTAGAGGACTGGGCAATGATTTACATGAGGAACCTGAGTGGGGCGCCTTTAAAAGTAATAGAATCCATACCTACTGATCTTAGAAACAATTACATTATAGTACATACACGATAGGATAATGCAACATTTTCTTTTGGACGCTACTGGTTACCAAATTCAATTCTCACAGATTAAACCAAAAGCAACTGAAACGTTCTTAGACTACATTTCTAACGTGCAGAGCACATTTAAAAAATGGACTAAGGCGGCTAAAGTAGGTAACAGTTATGAAAAACTTGAAGAGCTAATAGTAATGGACAAAGTTGTTTCGACAGTACCTACCCCTTTTGCTAAATTCTTACAACAGTCAGATATTGAGCCCATTCAACAACTAGAAAAACGGGGGTCAGCTTATTTTTCCTCTAATCGGGACATATTCAAAACTACATCATATGACACAGAAATTACAGCTTTTGCAAACAGAGTCCCTGATAGATCCTACAAACAGAAAGACTATAGTAAGAAGGAAAAACCAGATCAGAAACCACCTCAATGTATTTATTGCAATCTGTTTCACCCAACATATTCGATGTGTGATAAAAACCCCACATATCCGGCACACCTAGAACAAGTGTTAAAGAAGCAAGAAAGCAGGAGATCATCGTTTAAACGTGCTGTAAAATGTTATTTTTGTTCTATTTATGGCCACTATAGCAATAGGTGTCTTGGGAGACAGAAAATGAAGGCAAACAACGCAGCCCTCATCGATACATCATCAGACGATGAGAGTGACATAGATCCTGAACTTGTCAATGTATTGCCAACGAATGAATATCAAAATGTAGCGTCAGTAACCGATATTTTAAACTTTAAGACGTGCAAAGTATGCCAACAGTTTCATGCGGAGGGGAGATTGAAATGTGGACAGGTAATATCATGTTCAAATGAAGAAGCTAATGCAGCATGTGCCTCCAGAGGTAACATTAAGTTCTACGATGCACAGGTCAATGGTAAATCATGCCAATGCTTAGTTGATAGCGGCTGTACTATACTGGGATTAAGAAGAGAACTTGCTGGAACAGAAGATTATACGGGTGAATTTGTCAAATGCCGTACTTTCTCGGGTACCATCGAGAAATATCCACTGGCAAAAGCGCGTATCAATACCCCGTTCCTTACCGGCACATTTACGTGCGCTATCCTCCAAAATCCATGTACGGACCTTATTTTGGGATGTCTTGATGCATTGAAAGAATGTACAGACGACAACATAAAAGCCTGGAATGAAACACACAGGGTCAACGCTGTAACTAAGTCAGATACAGAAATAAGTTATACTGACTTACAAAATAAAACTCTACAGCTACTAACACCAAGTGGTGCAGATACCAACACTACTCGCCAAAAGTTGAGCGAGGCACAAAGCACCGACCAAACACTCACACCATATTTTAACTTGTTGTGTGAGCGAAAGAAAGTTTCTAAAAATTCTTCCTGGTACTTTAAAAAGGTTAATGGAATTCTCATGCGTTATTACTCATATAATAACCATGAAATTCAGCAGACGGTGTTACCTGTAACATACCGGGAAAAGGTGCTAAAAATCGCACATTCACCACCGTTTGCTGAACATTTGGGCTATCATAAAACGCGAGCCAGAATTCTATCACATTTTTACTGGCCGAAATTTTGTTCGGACATAAAATCTTTCTGTCGCTCTTGTAATGTGTGTCAACATCGGGTACGAAAGAAAGAACACGTAAAGGCCGAAGTGCAAAAATCAGTGATAGCATCTAGACCACTTGAAAGTATAGCGGTCGATATTACTGGACCCCTAATGCAGGTGTCGAGTAATGGAAACCATAACTATCCAAACGAGGGTACTAAAACGATTCACCTTAAACCGAACCAAAAGACTGTGATTCAACTAACCGATAAACATAACATGGTACTAACATGTTGCCAAGGGCCTCTCAACGTTAAACTCAAAATATCAGATGCGGATAATGAAATATCGATAAAAGAACCCTTAGAGATATTTCATATCAACATCCTGAAACCAAACGTTGCACAAAAAGAACAGCAGACAGACGAACAGAATGCACCAACACCAAGCAATGAGACGACAGACATACACAACTCAACTTCACTAGGTAAGGCGACACACAACAGCGACAACGCAAACACACGTAGCCAGATAACAGCACACACAAGTAGTAGCACAACAGTATTGGACGACATGGAACTACCGGTTCCGACAGTAAACACACCTGCGACAAATATCTCGACATATAGAAATAACAGATGCAATCAGACGAAAGACGGGACAAAACACCTAACGAAACGTCGACAGGTCTTCAACAGCGTGAGATTGTGTGGACTCATAGCTAAGCCGTCCAAAATAGAGTTGGGCATGGAACAAAATGACTTCCTGAGTCATAACATCTGCAGGGGCCAAGTGAAAACTGATGACATTATTGTCACTAAATTTCTAAATGTAACAATGCCAACGACCAAGAAACAGGTCCCAAACTACTATAGAAAATTCATCAGTGGTTTTTCTAACATCTTAAAAGCTTCGGCTAAGTTATTTGTAAAGGATGCACGATTAATTAGTGCGGTATCGAAATTGAAACATTTTTTCATTGTTCCATCTACCTTTCGTATGCCTAACCCGAAACTCACTTATTTCTTACGCACAGATATGAGTGCCATATCCAGATCTGGAATCATAGGTCACTTCAACGACGGGACGTTCCACCCCGTAGCTCGCAACATCACTTTTGCTGAAGGAAGATACTCAGCATCAGAAATGAAAGGCCTTAGTTTGATCTATTGTGTGAGAAAGTTTCATCGCTTCTTGGCAGGAGCACAGTTTGTAATCCAATCCGATAACTCTCCATTGTCTGTGATGCAATCTGGACACCCTACCAACAATAGAATTTACAGGTGGGCTTTAATTCTCCAAAATTATACGTTTACCATCCAACATTTAAAAGGGAGATTAAATACGATTGCAGACATTTTAAGTCGTCCTTCATCCATTCAAATACCTGAGTTACAGGAAGGAAGCGACCATACACCACCAGAAACATTGACACTGTAATGTTAAATAATCAAGTGCCATGTGTGGTGAATAAGACATATCGTAAGTGCGTTATTATCGCCTGATACTTGACTTGTGTGAATAGAACAGTGCCATAGAAGTGTAATGAACATACGCAAAACTAACATGCGCTGAGACACACGTAATTTAGATTATGGCAACTAACGCCAATAGGACAGCGAACCCAGCTTAGACCTGATCTAGAGAAGTTGTGGACCAACGCTAACTGCGAATTGATGGCAGAAGTTATGAACCAACATCATAGTAAGACCCCGAAAGAAAAGAAAGAATGTCAACTAACGCCATAATATAGTAAGGCTAGACCCCGAATTGAATGTATTGAATCAACGATTAGACCCCGAATGACAGTACAGGGTTAGCTATGGACCTACATGATGTGGGAGGCAACTATATTAATACACTATCCGTCAAGAAGAGCATTAAAGACTTTGGTGTAATGAACTATGTTAGAATAGTCTACAAAGAGATTTGCTCTAGCTTCACAGCGCAGAGGAGGACGTCAACTTAGTGTAATTAGATATAGAAATGTAACTGTGATATATGTACATTATTATTTTATTTACAATATCTATAACTTCATTTTTCTATTATTTATTCTATTGCAAATTATGTAAACGCATATATAACTTTATTTTCTCTTTTGCTTAGTTAGAAATCACCATCATTTAATTAATAACCCATTTATTAAAACATCCATTTTAGAAATACAATTATTAGATCCTATATTAGGTAATTTACTCATAATCATAATCATTTATACATCCATTTAGTTAATATATCATTTCAAAATCAATGCCAATCATTTAGGATTTAATATAATCTTTTTCACAAGTAACATTTAAGGTAATTAACCCATTTCGCTTAAATGAAAGTAGTAGTAAATTATTTCCCTTGAAGGTAATTTAGGTCCGCACACCAAAGTATGGAAGTTACTATATCAGGATCGGTAACGAACCATCCTTAGAACAATGTATATTTTGTACAGACATGACGCGTGCAAACAAACCGCACAGTCATTTGGCGTGATTACTGTGAGAATTCAGCCAATCATTTAATGTATATATATTGTTTATGTATGTAATATTATGAACCATATTTTAATGACGAGAGAATGATTGAGTGAAAGAAAAGTATGAAAGGGAATGAAAGATGAATGAAAGAAGAGAAAATGCGATGGGAGAATGCGAAAACTTAGTAAACATTGAAAGAAAGAGAGCGAGAGGGAAAGACAGCGGAAATATTTTTTTCCACTGCTGGAAAAGTCTTATTTGACTTGTCTGTGTCATGTGTGTTTCCAATGTGTTGTCAAGGTTTTATATGTGTTACAGCAACACTTTAACAGAATATAGAGAGAACGTACTTTGAGCTTCCGAAAACGGAGTTGTGGTCACAAATAAAAATAACGAACGTTTGTAACCACAATAAACCGATTTGCGGCGCTCGAAGGAACACACACATTTAGTACACTAACGCATACACATGTTAGACAGTTAAGTACACTGTAGTTTATTAGAAAACACGTAAACAAACAGGAAAACGAACACATAAAAGTTGCACACACCAATTAAATCAAAGAACAATAACTCTAAATTCAGGGGACACAATAAATAATCAGAAACCTAAATGTAACAGTGGACATAGCTTTTTCACATGCGGAAG
>OY992878.1:26359440-26364440 GCA_963921405.1 Cepaea hortensis | reverse complement strand
AGAAGTGTGGCTTGGACAATTGTTCAAGCCAAAACACTCATCCACGGCTCTAAAATAGAATAACGGCTAGATAATCACAGGTTTAATTTGTGTTAGTGACAATGGCGTGTGCAGACAGAGCAAGGTGCGAGCTGTGTCCATCGTGACCAATTTACATTTATTTGTGCTTATTTACTTATTTATTTACGATTATTTGTCAAATATGATTAACGGCGGAGCGATACACAGAAATGAGCCGAGAAAATTATCGATTTTTCCAAGCTAAAAATAGCGCTGCGCCTCTGACGTATCGTGACTGACAAACAGCTGCGTTACGCCATTTGCAGTCAGCGTCTGATTGTTGACAAATCGCAAAGCGGCTGCTCGCCTGAATCGTTGACTAATATCAAACATTATTTGTTTATAATAGTTACTTATTCAATATATTTACTTATTTAAACATTATTATTACTTTTATATTATTTCAAAGCATTTATTTAATTATTTTCATATTTTCTTTATTTGTTACCGTCGCCATGGCACTACTTTGGCGATGAAAATAAGACGCAGTCTGCACATCACTTCCATAGATTAAACAAATAGAGATAGGAAAGGCATAAATACGTTAGAACGAAGACAGGACAGTGACATTTAATATTATTTAAACCACATTTTTTTTTGTCCTGCGGCATTTAATTGTATAATTGCCTAAAATTATATATCGTTTGCAAGTGGTTAATTGTTGATGCTCTTGATAACCAGGGTGAACAACAGCTGGTGATAAGCATTACGCAAGCTGTGTGCGGTATTGCCAGACTAATAGACCTGAGGTGCCAAACGAGTGTACATGATTGATCTGGAAAATTAAGATGAGTATACCCAAATGATTTTGCATGCAATATGATTAATAATGCATCTCTTTTTCAGCGTGTGATGTATTAGCATATTTTTTGGTGATCTGTATTTCAGGTTATAAACTAAGAGTACAATTTTTTTTTGTGCTCAGAGACTTAAAAACCTAACGTATCTAATATAAATAAGTGAGTAAATATTTTAGGGCCTATCAAATCTAGCTAATTACCAAACAACATGGCAACTTTAGCTGATTTCATAAAAGCAGGCAAAGAATTAGAATACACAGGAAAGGAATTAGAGCAATATGCTGATCAAAAATTTAAGGAAGCAAAAGATGCTGAGAGAGATGAACGTGCACGAGAAAGACAACATCAAAAGGAGATTGTAGAACTAGCTGAGATAACAAAACAAAAACAGTTAGATCAAGACAAAGAAATTAAACAAAAGGAGTTAGAGATAAAACACAAAGAGGCACAATTAGCTGAAGAAACGAAACAGAAACAGTTAGATCAAGACAAAGAAATTAAACAAAAGGAGTTAGAGATAAAACACAAAGAGGCACAATTAGCTGAAGAAACGAAACAGAAACAGTTAGATCAAGACAAGGAGATTAAACAAAAAGAATTAGAATTAAAACACAAGCAATTAGTTCAAGAGAGAGAGAACTAAAACAAAAACAGATAGATGAAATGGCAAGGGTGAAAGAAAAACAAATACAAGTTGAATCAGAGACACAGTTAAAGATGAAAGGTATGGATGTAGATTCACACTTAGAGATCTCCGCTACAAAACTAAAAAGTCAGCAAGAGGAAAATAAATTTAATAAGTACAAAAACATTATCAAACCATTTTGTAAAGACGATTCCATATCAACCTGGACAGAAAATGTCGAGTATCAACTAAAGTACCACGAAGTACCAATTGATATGTGGGCCATGATCTACATGAAGAACTTAAGTGGGGAGCCCCTTAAAGTAATAGAATCTATACCAACTGACCTTAGATCTAACTATCAGTACATCCATGAGAGGATAATGCAACATTTCTTACTTGATGCCCCTGGGTATCAAGTACAGTTTTCCAATTTAAAACCTAAGCCAACCGAGACCTTTATCGATTATGTCTCAAATGTCCAAAGTGTACTAAATAGATGGCTTAGTGCATCAAAAATAGGAAAGGATTTTGATAAACTTAAAAACTTAATAGCCATGGATAAAGTCATATCCACAATACCATCTCCTTTCGCTAAATTCTTGCAGCAGTCAGACATTGAGACCATAGAACAGTTTGAAAAGAAAGGCTCGGCATATTTTTCTTCAAACAGAGATATTTTTAAGACATCAAATAGTGACTCTGAAATAGTTTCTTTTGTGAAGGACCAACCTAAAAACTATCAGAGTAATAGAAAACCATTTCATAGAGTCGACAAGAAAGATAAGAAAGTATCTAAATGTGTCTATTGTCAACTTTTTCATGATACTTATTCTATGTGTGATAAATCACCAAACTATCCTGCACATCTGGAGACGGTCATTAAGAAGCAACAAAACAAAAGAACTGCATACATGCGTGCAGTCAAATGCTTCTTCTGTTCAAGCTACGGTCACTATTCTAATAAGTGCCTGGGCCGCCAAAGAATGAAGGCCAATAATGCAATTTTGATTGATACATCCTCTGATAGTGGTAGTGAGACTGAGTGTGATATCGAGAATGTATTACCTTTTAATCAATCTGAAGATGTTTGTTGTGTAAACGATGTATTAAGCTTTTACAATTGTGAGCGATGTCACCAATTTCATGCAGACGGCAAACTTACATGTGGGCATATTGTAACATCCTCCTTGGAGAATGCAAATGCAGCTATAGCCTCCAGAGGCAATCTATTGTTTCACTCTGCAATGGTCAATGAGAAGCCATGCCGATGTTTGCTTGACAGTGGGAGCTCTATTATTGGTGTGAAAAAGGAACTTGTTAATCCAAAGGATTATACTGGTGACTCTGTAAAATGCCGTACTTTTTCTGGTAATATAGAAACCTATCCTCTGGCAAGAGCCCGTATAAACACCCCGTTCCTTTCTGGTACCTTTACTTGTGCAATACTAGACAACCCTTGTACTGATTTAATTCTTGGGTGTCTACCCCAGCTAAAGCACTGCACAGATGAAGAAATATCTATTTGGGAGGAGAAGAATGGACTCACTCCAGTGAACAGTTCAGATATCCTTAAACATCACAGTCCTAAGAAAAGTGCTAGACCCATAATACTTGAAACTGATCAAGACGTAATGGTGCTACTACCAGACAAGCATAATAAAATGGTAACTTCGTGGCAAGGGCCATTCAAGGTGATACAAAAACTTTCGGATGTCGAGTATGAAATATCGATAAACAGACACTTAGAGATATTTCATATCAACATGTTGAAACCTTATTTTTCACGACAAGAGACAGAATTAGAGACAGACGAACACAATGCACCCACACCTAGGGATGAGACGACAGACGTACACAACGCAACTACACTAGTTAGCGAGACTGGCAAATCCGACGATATGCATACACTTAGTGAGATTACAGAAAACGCACTTAGCACCACAACCGTACTGAATCAGGTAGACGACGACGGGATGGAACTACCCGTTCCAATTGTAGACAAGACTGCTACAGTAGATTGTATACGATTAGAAACAGGACTTACAGGAGAACAACGACGACAGATAATAGAATTAGTGACTGAATATAAGGACATATTTTCCGACATTCCAGGTAGGACGGACAGAATCGAGCACTCCATCCTTCTTTCGGACTTGAAGCCTATCAAATGCAGGCCGTACTCTATCCCACTCAGCTATAGGGAAAATCTAAATAAGGAAATTCTTAATTTAGAAGCGAGTGGAATTATTCAAAAATCTACATCTGAGTACACCTTTCCAATCGTCCTTGTCAAGAAAAAAGACTCCACCATTCGTCTTTGTGTGGACTATAGAAAACTCAACAACGTCACAAAGATCGACGCAGAACCAATTCCTTCCTGCGAAGATCTGATTCTCGACATGTCCACCTCCAAAATCTTTTCTAAATTAGACCTTACTAAGGGATATTGGCAGGTCCCTATGCAGACTCAATCTATCCATCTGACTGCTTTCTCAACACCTCTAGGTCTTTACGAGTGGCGATTTCTTCCTTTCGGACTTCGTAATGCTCCTGCCACTTTCGTACGCTTAACTAGAGATTTGCTACATGGAGTGACGAATACGGTGACCTATATAGATGATATTTGTGTTCATACAGAGGACTGGACAACACACTTACTGAAACTAAGACATGTCTTCGATAGGTTGCGACTCTTCGGCCTCACGGTCAAACCGAGCAAAGTCGAATTGGGCCTACAAGAAATTGATTTTTTAGGTCATGTCATTTCACAAGGACAACTATTTCATCCATGTAAATATTTTGTAAATACATGACTCGTGCAGTAACTTAAGCACAGTCATGAAGCTCAACTCTTTTCAAACTGAGCTAAACGTGTACAGTGTCACTTCAAGGTTCTTAAATAATTGTGAGTGTAAAAGATGTGTGACAGAAGTGTGAGAATAAAAGATGTGTGACAGAAGTGTGAAAGTGAGAGAAAATGGTAAATATACAGTGGAGAGTGAAGGCAGCCAGCAGATTTTTTCTGCCGCTTAGCGCGACTTTTTATTATTTGTCTGCGTTAGGCGTTTGTTGTCAATGTTGTAATGTGCTGTCTTAAATGTATTGTGTGTAGTTTAGAGTAAAACTTAGATAGAGTATTTTAAGTCTCATATGACGGAAACGTAGTCACGAATTAGTGTTACACACTTGTTTGTGGCCACATTTAACCGAATTATGGCACTTGAAAACTAACTTGCATACATATTTATAGACAGACACACATGTTAGGAGTTAAATTATATTAGTAGTTAGATTCAAACACGCAAACAACCAGGAAAACACACAGGTAAAGTACATACATTTTTTAGAACAAAGGGGTATAACTTCGGGTCAGGGGACACAATAGACAACAAAACACTAACTTAACAGTGAAAGATAACTTTACACGCGGAAGCGAGATAGGTAAAGCCTGTCGCACTCAGCTTGTGCAAGGGTTGTTTAATATTATATGGGGTACATGAAGCAATTCATGG
>OY992878.1:26291940-26354440 GCA_963921405.1 Cepaea hortensis | reverse complement strand
GTCAGTCTCATGGCATGTAAAGGAAGTAGACACCAGTGTTAGAATATCCTTCACCTGATCTCTCCTGTGAAGTTCCCTTGACTGGAGCCACGGAATATAAAGTTCGTTCAGCCACACCGCTACTTCTGTTACCGGATTGGAGTCGCTGGCCAAATCTTCATTGATCAGTTGACTGAAGGAGAGTCTTCTCCTCCATGGCACATCAAGATCTTCAGTTGACACCAGAAAACAATAATAATAAGGGTTCCTGTAAGTAGGAAGAGACCTGGTGTACCAATCCATCTCACCTGGTATTAATACATCCTTATATGACATAAACTGACACCAGCTGTGTGGTCAGTTTCTACTCTCAGACCACTTCCATGGGTCTGACTTCAGACATCTCGCCACTAGATCTGTGTAGAGCAGCCAGGTACAAGACTCTCATGTCCCTGCTTAACCTCACTCAAGGCAAGGATAGCCTCTCTGGAAAACACAGTCTATTACCATTAGAAAGAGAGGATATAAGTTTCAAGACTTCAGGTGTAAATATTTCCCCTATACTGGCCAAGGGTGTTGAGAGGATATAAGTTTCAAGACTTCAGGTGTAAATATTTCCCCTATACTGGCCAAGGGTGGCCAAGAGAGGATATAAGTTTCAAGACTTCAGGTGTAAATATTTCCCCTATACTGGCCAAGGGTGGCCAAGAGAGGATATAAGTTTCAAGACTTCAGGTGTAAATATTTCCCCTATACTGGCCAAGGGTGGCCAAGAGAGGATATAAGTTTCAAGACTTCAGGTGTAAATATTTCCCCTATACTGGCCAAGGGTGTTGAGAGGATATAAGTTTCAAGACTTCAGGTGTAAATATTTCCCCTATACTGGCCAAGGGTGTTGAGAGGATATAAGTTTCAAGACTTCAGGTGTAAATATTTCCCCTATACTGGCCAAGGGTGTTGAGAGGATATAAGTTTCAAGACTTCAGGTGTAAATATTTCCCCTATACTGGCCAAGGGTGGCCAAGAGAGGATATAAGTTTCAAGACTTCAGGTGTAAATATTTCCCCTATACTGGCCAAGGGTGGCCAATAGAGGATATAAGTTTCAAGACTTCAGGTGTAAATATTTCCCCTATACTGGCCAAGGGTGGCCAAGAGAGGATATAAGTTTCAAGACTTCAGGTGTAAATATTTCCCCTATACTGGCCAAGGGTGGCCAAGAGAGGATATAAGTTTCAAGACTTCAGGTGTAAATATTTCCCCTATACTGGCCAAGGGTGGCCAAGAGAGGATATAAGTTTCAAGACTTCAGGTGTAAATATTTCCCCTATACTGGCCAAGGGTGTTGGTCTACGTTCCAGCTGCGCTGGTAAACCTTTCCTGAAATACTGATTACAGACAGACAAAGAAAGAAGAGTGTGATTTTTGGTCTGTTGCTTTTCCTCCTCTACTCAGGTATATGGATAGTTGGAATTTATATGCACTGAATCAAACAGGTTTGGCTTCTCTTGGCAGCCCAAACAAGTGTAGAGTTATGTGCAGAGCATCCTGTTCCTGTTATACAACAGGCAGTGTATCCATTAGACAAGCATACTAATATTATTCCTCTCTAAACAAAAGAGGTAATCCATTAAAAAATTCGGAATTAAAAAAGCAAACATTGTATGTGTGTGCCTCGTGTTTAGGCACATGTGTCAGGGCGAGTTTACCCTAATAGGTATGAAGATATTGGTAACCCTCTTCCACACCCCAAGTTAGATACCCCTCGATAAAGGTCGATATCACTTAATAGCTTACGGTTCCTCTATCCCCCCTCAGCTGTGAAATACCCGTCATGGCTCTGGTGTGCCACCTGATGATGATAATAATCTGTGTCGCTATTGCCCTCCCCCTTTTAGCGTAGTCAAATTAGAGCTCTTTGCAAAAGGAACACGCAGCAGGCTCATAACTAAACGGACTTGGCCGCGAGTTGACAGACCTCACAAGACACTCAAATAGATCAGTACAACTGGAGAGAGAAATTACCTTTCCTGTAGGAACATGTTGCCAAGTAGAAGGTCAGACGAAATAACGTCAAATAGAATTTGTGAGTAAATCTCGAACCAAGTAATAGGAGAATCTAGAGAAGTGACGTGAGAAGGCAGAAAACGTCACAGAAGTAGTCAAGAACAACAACAACAAAAGACCTTGGGGCTGACAGTGAAGAAGGCAGCACGATTCTTTTCACGGAAATAAGATTAGCTACAAACTGGCAGGACATCGCACTGATGGCTAATAAATGCTGGATAGAAGAGCGGGATTATTAAGGCACGATTCATATTAGCTAGAAATGACGGATAGATGCAAATACAGAAATTGGGACTTAGCAAACATGGCAAGGTGACCCAGAAGCTGACCGGTAAGAAGCAGTAGCTGACTAGAAGTGGTGAGACAGTAGATCAGCAGTTATAGTATAACCTCACTTGTGCAACAATGATGTATATGATTTCAATACTGTCCCGCCTGGCTGAACAGGCACGGTATTTTGGGAATTATTAATGTATTCCTACTAGGGTTAATATTATAATTGATATGTGGGCACAAGCTTGAACACAGGCAATAAATGTCGCCATAACTGTCATTGTCTACCGGCTTCGACTTATTCATCAGTGTTGGCACACGCTTCCGGATTTCTGTTGAAATGGTTTATTTATTTTAGACGATGAGCCATTTAACTGAAGTTGATTGTTATATCGTTACTAACCATTTGACACAAGTCAGCCACAGAATGTGCTACCCTAGCATCTAGAGAGCCACAACTGTCCCTCTTTATCTGGATCCCCAGATGTTGAGATCTTTGACAGTAGACAGGACTTCATCTTGACGGTACAATAGGATTCACCAGGATTCTCAGGGCAGCTCCATACCCTTCAATAGACGGGCCTCTCTGCCTTCAGTATGAGGACAAGAATACACTACACAAGTGACGGCCGTTATCCATTCGAAATCAATGTGAATGCCGTTGCTAGCACTCTCCGGAAATGTCGTCAAATCGAATGACGCGACGTTCTGGATAGACTAGAACAGAGGTTCCCAAACCATGGTCCGCGGGCCACTTGTGGCCCGCCAGCTATAAGAAAGTGGCACGCGAGGCCTCCTCATTTAATATAATTTGGTTTAATAATTTAAAAGAAAATGCAGTCAGAGCGCCCCTTTAGCTTGCGATACATTACCCTGCTCGTGGTTGTTATGCTTATATATTATCGAATGCACCTGTTCAGTTAACAAAGAAACGTTATGAAGTTCCCATATCCCAGCATTGTCGACCAATCAGAGTGAGGGAGGCGTCACGTTGTAGTCTGTTACAACTGTTTAGCAGAGTCGGTAGTATGTTGTTGGAATTATATTTTTTCAAATAAACATTTACCGTTGAAGTCTATAAAAATGAGTGTGAAACATCTAAAATCAAACAATGGTAAAACGCGAAAATGTGAACATGTTACTTGTTTTGAATTCGACGAAGATTGGACAGAGAAATTTATGTTTATGCCCAGCCGTAGTGGTAAACCAGTTTGCTTAATCTGCGGATTTTGTATTTAGGTAACAAAAAAATTTAACCTGGTACGACACTTCACGACCACACATTCAGACATAAATGCTCACTTCGGAGTTAAGAAAATATTTCATACAGAAAGTTCTCTGACCAGGCAGCAGTCTTTTTCACCAAGGCTAACGAACAGAGGAAGAATGCTGTTTTTGCGTCGTACGAAGTCACTCTTCTGCTGACCGCAAAAAGAAGACTTTCACCGATGCAGAAGAAATAATTAAGCTTTCCCTTAAAATTGCTGCTAGAATGCTTGGCGATAAAAAGTGTGAAACAAAATTTATCAGATTCTTTTGTCTAATAATACTATTGTCGGCGAGTTGAAGAATTAGCCAACGATGGTCGTCGTCAAGTAGCAGCACAAATAAAAACATTGTAATTTTTTTTTCATTGGCAATAGATGAATCCACTGACATTTCTGACGCAGCTCAGCTCGCAGTTTTTTTTCGAGCAATAGACAATTTATAATAATAATTTTGAAGTCATTGAAGAACTTCTAGGACTTGAATCGATGCATCCAACTATCAAAGGGACTGATCTGTTTAAAACTCTGAAGTTGTGTGTAGAGAAACATAGAATGGACCAAATTCGACAGTGTATGCACCGATGGTGCTCCAGCTTTGACGGGTAAAAAGTCTGGATTCCAGCATTATTGGAGCAGTATCTTGGCCGCACCATATTAAAATAGCATTGTATCATTCACCAAGAAGCTCTGTGTGGAAAGAAAATAAATCTGAAACATGTCATGGATGTTTTTCTGAGATGTGTGAACAAAATTCGTAGTACGGCGCTGAACAGGCGTTAGTTCAGATAGTTTCTATGAGACCTAAATGAGGAATACGGTGAGCTACTGTTACACTGTGATGTCAGATGGCTATCTAAAGGGAAAGTTCTGCCCCATTTCTGGGCACTGAAAAATAGTGTCTATCTGTTTCTGTCTGGAAAAAAAAAACAACAATACATTGACTACAGAACTGGAATGTCTACTAAACGATGACTGGCTTAATGACCTGGTATGTTTGGTGGACATCACGTCTCATTTAAACTCTTTAAATGCGAGGATCTAGTGTGTGTGTGTGTGGGGGGGGGGGGGAGTGAAGGAACTATTTACAAATTTGTGCGATGACATTTCTTCACTTAAAATGAGAGTACGACTGTTTATCGGACAGCTGACTGAAGGGATTTTAGAGGTGTTTCCAACTTGTGGTGTAAAAGAAATGTGACTTGTTACAGTACAAAGTAAAAGTTGAAATTCTTCTGGATATCTTTCAGTCAAGATTTCAAGAGTTCACAATACAGGAGGATAATGTTGCCCTCTTCATAAATCCGTTCGTATTTCCTATTGCCAAGCTCTGTCAATTACAGCAAAACCCTTAGCACGAAGTAATTGATTTGAAATGCAATTCTGCACTGAGATGTAAATTTCTTGAGTTGTCTGCTTCACCTTCACCTGATCATATGATTTCATACTGGCGACTATTGCCTGTTGAACAATTTGAACACTGCGCTCATTCGCCCAGAGATACATTTGTCGTTTGGGTTCGACTTACAGATGCGAGCAGTCCTTTTCCCCAATGACCGTTATAAAAACAAGCAACGTTCCAGACTTACCGACAGTAACCTAACTGCACTTATAACTTTGGGCACGGCAAATTTGTGCTCAGACATTGGTAAATTGGCATCTGAACTTAAGTAACTGGTTATGAAGAACAGTTATAATTGTAAATTAATTACATTGATAGTGATTTTCGAAACTGATTAAAAATTTATTGTAAAATGAAATTTTGATTGTTAACCCAAAAAAAATGACCGCAGTGTAGTACTGATACTAACTGCATTTAAAGTTTTAGAATTTTGTTTACGAAAGTTAGGAAAAGTAAGAATGATATTGCACGACTTTTATAATTTTATAACGTTGTGGCCCGCTTAACTACCGAATATAGTAGATATGGCCCTCTGCTTGAAAAGCTTGGGAACCACTGGACTAGAAGATATACTACGCAAAAGGTTATGGAGAGTATAGCGCAATATCTTTCTCACTAAAGTGAACTTCACTCAAGGTGGACTACAAGCTTCTCGTGAACCCAAAGATAGTCGAAGCTTGTCCTGGACACCGAAAAGTAGAACCCCGCACACGATCATACTGTACACCCATGAAAATGGGGTACCGCAGAGTGTGGATTCGGTTGCCCCATCCTGAGGTGCAATTCTATTTTGTCACAATCAGCAGTTTCAGCTGTCGTTGATGTTCTAGTCAAGATTACGCTCAGTAGTTTGTCATTGCTTTCTGAGCGACCGGCTCACATACACCGTAAGTAACCAATGCGACACGACCCGCTGCCGAATCTCGCGCAGCTGTGTTCCTCGCGTGGATATACGGGATTACGGAGAAAGTCGTTAATCCCTTGGCCAGGGAGACTGGATGCACTAGATAAGAGACTGCAAATACCAGTTTGGAGTGGCTTGACTTTCTGCAATATTATTTTCATGTGATTGAACTATACATGAGAATTTGATTTTATGTTTGTTGATTAATAGCCTCTCTTTATCTCTGTGTACCAGGCTGCACGTCCGTCCGTCCGTCCGTCCGTCCGTCCGTCCGTCCGTCTGTCTGTCTGTCTGTCTGTCCGTCCGTCTGTCTGTCCGTCTATCTGTCTGTCCGTCTGTCTGTCTGTCTGTCTGTCCGTCTGTCTGTCTGTCTGTCCGTCCGTCTGTCCGTCTGTCTGTCTGTCCGTCTGTCTGTCTGTCTGTCTGTCTGTCTGTCTGTCTGTCTGTCTGTCTGTCCGTCCGTCTGTCTGTCTGTCTGTCTGTCTGTCTGTCTGTCTGTCTGTCTGTCTGTCTGTCCGTCCGTCCGTCCGTCTGTCTGTCCGTCCGTCTGTCTGTCTGTCTGTCTGTCTGTCTGTCCGTCCGTCCGTCTGTCTGTCTGTCCGTCCGTCTGTCTGTCTGTCCGTCCGTCCGTCCGTCCGTCCGTCCGTCCGTCCGTCCGTCTGTCCGTCTGTCTGTCTGTCTGTCTGTCTGTCTGTCTGTCTGTCTGTCTGTCTGTCTGTCTGTCTGTCCGTCCGTCCGTCCGTCTGTCCGTCTGTCTGTCTGTCTGTCTGTCTGTCTGTCTGTCTGTCCGTCCGTCCGTCCGTCTGTCTGTCTGTCTGTCTGTCTGTCCGTCCGTCCGTCTGTCTGTCCGTCCGTCTGTCTGTCTGTCTGTCTGTCTGTCCGTCCGTCCGTCTGTCTGTCTGTCCGTCCGTCTGTCTGTCTGTCCGTCCGTCTGTCTGTCCGTCCGTCCGTCCGTCCGTCCGTCCGTCCGTCCGTCTGTCTGTCTGTCTGTCTGTCTGTCTGTCTGTCCGTCCGTCCGTCCGTCTGTCTGTCTGTCTGTCTGTCTGTCTGTCTGTCTGTCTGTCTGTCTGTCTGTCTGTCTGTCTGTCTGTCCTTCGTTATGCTTACATCTGCATCTAAATGCGTATCTGGTGCTTCCTCGTTGCCTATCTATACCTATATGCCTGACTATTGGTCTATCTTTCTGAACCCCTACGTTTATCCCGATTTTCCTCGCTGTATGTCTGCATTGTATCTGAATCTATTCATTTGTCACATGTTCGTGTTACTTGCTTGCATCTTTGTTTCCTTTTCAACCGATCTATGCACAACTGTGCTTATATTTTTGTGTCTGAATGTATGTGTTCATGTCTGACGTAAGATAGACTTCATAACACCGGGTTGTAACCGATATGGCTCGATCTCGTTCCGCAGGGTAGCCTACCAAAAGTGTCACACAGAGCACGAACTCCATAGCTCCAGCGACGACCCCTATGAATCTCCTTGAAAGCTAAACTCGCTAACCGAATGACTAATTGAACTCACAAATTTGGGAACGCGGCTTAACCTTTTCGCGACGGAGACACCAGCCTTTTCCTAGCACTCTCAGTCTCCTCACTCTCTCAGTCCCCACAGTCTCTCAGTTCCTTCACTCTCTGTCCCCTTAGTCCCTTCACTCGCTTATTCCACTCAATCTCTCAGTCCCCTCAATCTCTCAGTCCCCTCACTCTCTCAGTCCCCTCACTCTCTCAGTCCCCTCACTCTCTGTCCCCTCACTCTCTCAGCCCCTCTCTCTCAGCCCCTCACTCTCTCAGCCCCCTCACTCTCTCACACCCCTCACTCTCTCAGTCCCCTCACTCTCTCAGTCCCCTCACTCTCTCAGTCCCCTCACTCTCTCAGTCCCTACACTCTCTCAGTCCCTACACTCTCTCAGACCGCACACTCTCTCAGACCGCACACTCTCTCAGACCGCACACTCTCTCAGTCCCCTCACTCTCTCAGTCCCCACACTCTCACATTCCCCTCACTCTCTCATTCCCCTCACTCTCTCAGTCCCCTCACTCTCTCAGACCCCTGCCTTGCGACGAAGTGTTCTAATGCCGATCTTTAGGTCTCCGAACAGCGAAATTATTCCATTTTCGACCTTTCATCAATCACCAAGAATTGTACTTTCCATGACTCTCTTAAATAAACGCAACAGGCCGTAAATTAAGGTGACACAGCGTCACTAATTTTCTTGTACTTTGTCCTTCAAAATCTCCAAATAACTGTAATCATTATTATTTTCAGACCCGCTTAGTATTATATTTGTGCGATTGTAGACAGTTCGGAACGAATATTAATGTAACCGGCGTAATTATTAGCATTTTAAAAGATGCTTCTCCTTAATACGCCAGAATGTCTTATCGATTAGACTATTTATTTTGTAATAGGTACTTTAGCTTTTAAATATAGATGGTGGTAATCACGAAAACGAGGCATCATAAACCACAAGTTGATCAAATGTACAGAATACTGAAGTTAAGTATATACATCTCTGCTCTCGGGACATTCCCACATGATTCGTATCTCTCCTCAAAAGCCACCAAAGAGTGCCCATGCTGACTATTCCAGTATAAATTTTAATAAAAGGAATCCTGGCTTTTCCTCTACGCTTTGAGTATCGTCCGGAGCCTCTACGTACGCACTTATGAGGCAGCTTTTCCCAATATGAAGACTCTGCTTGTTTCGCTGCACTCTTACTTGGATCCCACACAGTATTCACCACTTCACCTTTATCATAAAGTCCCCTACTAGAGGTGCAGCGACAGCTAATCTATCACCTCGTTCATTGAATTGCACCCCTGTTTGCCCTGGACACACAAGCCATGATATGCTCGCAATCTCCGACCTGACGTGCGATGCAATATTCGTACTGACATTGTATTTTTCCAAAGCAAGGTTAGGTCTTGAAGTGACAGTCACAAATTTAAACACGTAGTGTGAATAAGAAATTCAATAGAAACATTAGAGAAACGAGAAAGGAACAAAAACTATAAATCCGATTTCATCTGTAGAGCAGGTTCTACTTCATGCATGAATCTTAGAACTATTTAGAATGAGAAGCAAATAGCACATGTTTCATATTTTCACACAATATCAAAAGGTACAAAATACATAGTTAAAGTCACATAGTTAAAGGTTGTCCTCAGACAAGGTCAGTCTACGGCCATCGTACCGAGTGCTGGTGTCCAAGGAGTGGCCAAATATCACTTGCTGTCCATCAATCTTGGTATAATGATCAGATATGTAGAACGGTCTCTGCGAAAATATGGGAGACTTGGAGAAAGCCAAATCACTGGGGATGAACATGTTCAAAGTCTCATTGGCTAATTTGTTGATCTGATCCTCCCGTAATATCTTGATGCACTTGTTGAATATCCTAGTAGAACTGACATTGTCGCCAAAAGTTATCTGTACCGCGCTGTGGTAGAGCAGAAGGTTGTCTATGACGTGGGGTACACCGTTCACTATGGCAATGTTTGGCTTGACCACCCGGGCGTGGACACGATTGTTGACCACATACAAATTTCCACTTCGTCTGTAGAAATGAAGAGTACCAAACATTGCCGCTTCTGGTCGAATCTCCGACACCTCATATGGAAGGAATAGGGCCTCATTTTCAATAATATGTGCTTCATAGACCTGTCTTAGCAGTGTGGTGTTATCAAATAGTGGTGTTTTCCCGTAGTCAGGCATATTCATCAGGTAGGAGTCATTGGGTGAGAAGAACGTCATTAAAGTTTGCGAACTATTCGTCTTCTGTTTTAGCGACTGCACCACGACCTCCGCCATGACTATAACGCTGAATGATAGACTATGATCTTCTGGTTTCTCGATGTACTGAGCAATGGTAAGGCCACTGGAGACTGGAAAAATAATGATGTCTAAGATATGAATCACGCCATTATCCGCAATAATGTCAGCGCGAACAATAGCTGCGCCATTTATTGTTGTGATCTGTCGTTTATTAATATACAATGTGTTGACATAAAGATATCTGTCTGGCCCGGATCTAGAGGCAATCTTCCCATGTTTAGGTAGACTTGCAAGGTTGTGTCTTCCATTGTGACTTGTGTACGTTAGAAGCACCGTCCATTGGACTGCCTCTGTCAGCTGTGTGTCATATTTGAAGAAGGCGCCTGAGCTGGGTAGGTACACTGTAATGTTTTCAGCATCCAAAAAGGCGGACATTTGTGCTGATGTTTTATGTCAACCTTGGTACACTCCAGTTGTGCTGATGTTTTATGTCAACCTTGGTACACTCGAATTGTGCTGATGTTTTATGTCAACCTTGGTACACTCGAGTTGTGCTGATGTTTTATGTCAACCTTGGTACACTCGAGTTGTGCTGATGTTTTATGTCAACCTTGGCTTGGAACACTCGAGTTGTGCTGATGTTTTATGTCAACCTTGGTACACACGAGTTGTGCTGATGCTATAAATCAACCTTGGTACACACGAGTTGTGCTGATACTATATGTCAACCCTGGTACACACAAGTTGTGCTGATGCTGATGTTCACACTGACAGTATATCTAATTTATCTGCTTACGTTTAGTAGTCATCAATCTCACCGGTGCTCTTTAACGTGTATACGAGCAAGATTACAAACCTAGAAGCACCAGGGGTTGGAAGGATACTAACGTTTGCAGATGATATTCTTGCATATAGGCAGGGGAGAGATAGGGAGGAAACAGCCCAAGAGTTACAGACGACAGTAGACAAAGTGATTGACTCTTGCACTGAAATGAGTGCTGTCATCCACCCGGAAAAGGCAGCTGTTTTGTGGTGTTCTCTGGACAACAGGATTGTGAGAGATGATGCCCCATGTCTCACGATAGATGGTAGAAGCGTTAACAGAGGGAACAAACTGAAGTATCTGGGAATCACATTTGACAGCAGCCTGTCCTTCATGGACCATGTGGAGACGGTTGTGACAAGATCTCAAAAGGGACTCAATGCACTTAAAACTATGGCTGCAATGGACATAGAGCAGAGAATGCTTTTCACACTATACTAGCACTTGATCCTCTCAGTGATTGATTATGGACCAGGACTGCTCACTGTCTCAAAGAGTCAGTTGGTGAAATTAGAGCGCATACAGAACGAACTATGCGGGTCGTTCTGGGATGCACCAGAGACACCCCATTAGTGTGTATGAGTTACATCCTTGGTTTGCCGACTGCTGCTGGTAGGCTCAAGGTGATGCAGGCGAAGGCATACCTCAGAGTAGTTGCTGACAGAGATCACCCGTTGCATGAGGCGCTGGACGCAGTTAAGGGTCAGCGACTGATAAGAGGGAAATCATGGATGTCTCACGCGCATGATACGATCACACAGGTGTGCATCTTGGAGAACATTAGGCGAGGAGAGGAGTGGGTCAGAGTGCCAGCGGAGCAATCAGACTTGTGCAGAGTTATAATCACATTGAGCCGGGAGTGTAGGGAGTGGCCAGCAGGGGCCACGTAAGTGGAAATCCAACAACTAATTCAGGATAATGCTCGCCCGGGTGATGTGATTATATACACAGATGGTTCGTTGTTGAGAGGCAGGAGAAGTGCCCTGGGGTTCTTAACACAAGCTAATGGATGACGTTTGGTGCAGGGCAGCCTGGCATATGATACCACAACATCTAGCTTAAGAATGGAGGTGGAGGCGATCAGTGCAGCTTTCCGCTGGATGGAGAATATGACACACACACACACATCGTGATTGTAACTGACTCAGAAAACATGCTGAGTAGGGTGAGGACAGGCAAGCTTCGTGCAGAGTGGCTTGCTTCGCTTCGGAAGTCACGTGTGACAAGCATCGTCTGGATCTTTTCTCCTGAGCATGCTGGTGTGCTGGGGAATGAACAGGCGGACATATTGGCTGGCTCTGCAAAACTTGGTGGAGTATTGATGCATGACAAGGCAGACGTGGTTGGGGCCTTGTGGGAGCACGTGTACACCTCGGAGGAGCAAATGAATCACCATCGTCTGGCAAGAATGTGACAGCGAGGGGTGACGAGGGGATCTGGCCGACGCTCGACGCTCAGAGGAAAGGCGAGACGGATATATAATCAGATTGCTACTGGAACTATTAGTGTTGGGACTCTTCGCTGGCTGCTGAGGATGGGGACGGAGCGCTTATGGGGATGCCCCGAATGATGTGATGTCGGTTCCTAAATCAATCAATAAATCAATCAATCAATCATATTTTCAGGGATAAAAGACTATATAAAACACGAACGAACTATTCCATTCTCATTAAGCAAGGATAAATATGCATTTTCCTGTGTTGAATTTATAGCTGTTTTCATAGCGTGTCCAAATATGTTACTAGTGTGAAGTCAAACAAATTAATACTGCTGAATGTTTGCTTTGGAATTCTCTTTGATATGTTTATGGACTTAACATTGAAAGTGTATAAATTAAATGTGTGTGAATGAGATCTGTGTATGCCATTATCGTAATGGGATTCAGTACTGCGCTGAAATGTATCAATTACTTAGGGTTAAAATCGTGAAATAATGCATAATGGTTAAAACTATTGAACTTCAGCTACACAATCAACGGCATAACTGAAGATTCCCAATTATCCACTTTCATCTGTATATACTAGGGGTGGTCCTTTACACGACTGAGTGCATTTTGGAGACCCTCACTCTCAACCGTTTTCTGAGGAAGAGACTGGTAGAATACAGAACGAGGCCTTGCGTATCATACTTGGATGCACACAGGATACATACAGCATGCGTGGTCATGCGGTAGTGCCTTGATTTTCCAACAATGTGTGAGAGAATAAGGGATTTAAACTATTCTTAAATCTTTACCATCAATGTTTTACATTTCCCACATTGTCATCATTCCTTCGTGGTTCACCTTTTCAAATTCCTTAATGTAGTCAATAAAGCACAAATATTGATTCCCCCTTGATATTGACTCCTCATGTTCATTGGCCCAATTCTTATTTTCACCCTTGGCTCCAACTTAAGGCTTCCCACGGCAATAAAGAGAAAGATGTTGGTCGTCATTAAAATTGTTTGTTCTTCCTTGATCCCGTTCTCTTCTCCAGTTCTCAAAGATGTCCTGCTTGAACTGGATGATCTACTATAAGATTGTTGTATTTTCTCTTTACCAGCTATCATGCTTAGTGTCTTGGAAATGTTCTACAACAGCAGTGAAGTTCGCAGGCATTCACGCCACGTTCCGCAGGATGAACCATTCAACCACCAGCAGCATGACGATGGAGGTGATGCAGGAGTTTAGGGATTTGAACGAACTGATAAACTTGCTGACTCTGCATCCCTTGCAGATGGCAAGTACATGGACGCCGATGTCATTATCGCTTTTAGAGAAATGCCGATGGCGGAAGAGTTTGACGCCAGTGAATCCACTTAATTACCCCCATTAAGAGACATGGAAGTTAGAATTGTCACTGCCAGACACATTGGGAACATTGGGAGATTGAGGCGCCACGTCGACCAGCACAAAACTGGCACATGAAACGGATGCATTTGTCTGGGGGATGCTCTTTGCACTAACTAACTAACTAACTAACTAACTAACTAACTAACTAACTAACTAACTAACTAACTAACTAACTAACTAACTAACTGACTGACTGACTGACTAACTAAACTAACTGACTGACTGACTAAGTGACTGACTGACTGACTGACTGACTGACTGACTCAATATTTAACCAATTAAATAAATAAATGATTACATAACTGACTAAGTTTCTTGGAAAGTGTACTTTCAGTACAAGGGACAAAGGGAGTCAGAGAAGTAAGTATATGGATGGTTTGACAACATTTCATGGTCGAGACAAGACCACTTAGTTGATCCATGACTCTGGTGATCTTGTAAGATGGCGAAACATGGCCACCCAAGCTGATAGACAAGTAACATGATGATGATATTGTCGAGGTAGTCATTTTTCACGGGATACTGTGAGTTAATGATTCCCTGATAAACTAGTAAGATTAATTACAAGGTATGAGGAGGGTTAACGATCAAGTACTTCAGTCTGAGATGAGGACGAATTAAAGGTTATTGACCGACAGTATAAAATAGGATACAGTGTAAGGAGTCATTGACCAGCTCTGTCAACGGAGAAAACAACGGGGAGACTTCGAGAACGGGAAAACGAACGGAGACCGCGATCAAAGGGTTCGGGCGCTTGGAAGTACTAGCGTAGGGGAACACAGGGAACTAGCGGAGGAGCGGAACGGAGCGGGCAATTGACGAATACGTGACTTCACAGACGTTTGATGTGGGGACTTACGGCAAAATTTGATTGTGGATCAAACGACAACGGAGGATTGGACACTCGATATAAATAGCAGAAACTGGGTTTTCTGTTTTTAGTGTGTGCTACCTAATTGGGCGGAGATTATCTAGGTGTCCGTACATGTAGAAAGAAATACACGTCCCTTATTGTTGAAAGGAGATGGGATATTAGTGTTTTATTCGCTAGTGTATTTTAATTCCTGGATTAACATAGATTGATATAGGGTTCCAATCCCACTATTGTAATCAGAGAAGAAATGAAGGTTACTTCACTTGAGCAAATAAAGTACCTACCTAGAACCAACAAGAATATAGGCATGTTTTACTATTGAGAATAGATAACTTAACGTCAAATACAGAACACTGTATACGCAAACGAATATACAAGTAAAGCACTTAAAAGGAAAAAAGACGTTAACCTGTGGCAAGCAGGGATACTTAAAACTGCATGCAATTGCACTGGGAATAAAGATAAAACTTGATTAACGAGAGACATTGTGTAGAACATTTATATTAACTCTAGACAATGTTGGATAGTGGCGGTGTGTATTCTGTGATGGACTGTAATACCTTCCAAAAACAGGAAATATATGGATTTCAGTGACTTACCTAAATCGGATTATTTTTCCACTGATAAGACATTGAACATTTGTGTTTCAAGAATTGGATTAAGTCCAGACTCAAGCAGGAGGAGAGCATCCAGGGTTAGAGCTGTCCAATTATATGTGTGATGTCCTGTGGTTCGGCGGAATGACGAGGCGAGAAAGTATACGGCACATACGACTTCTAGAGTCATATCTTGCACCCACACTAGCAGACACTACCAACTACATATACACATTCAATACATACAACTGCCATAGTTTTCAACAATAAACAGGTTATTAATTGTTGGAGGAAACTGTTGTCAGGGTGTGTTATGAAGGAGAGAGAGAGAGAGAGAGAGAGAGAGAGAGAGAGAGAGAGAGAGAGAGATAGTGTATGGAAGACAGAAGGGAGGAGTGTAGACAAAAGTCATTCAATAGTTCCAATAGTAGAAGCATAATCAAGGTGTGCTTGTCGAGTCCACTTTCCTCCAGGGACGACAAGTGACATTAAATGGTGGAGCAGCTGTTTACCTGCATATAGGTACATTAAATGGTAGATGCATAGCAGGGCGTATGCATAGCGGGGTACACATATAATACCCACATTAACTGGACTGCATAAGGGTACTTGCCTAGCGGGAGACTTGAAGAGGGGTAACTGCATAGGGGTACATGCATATTGGTACATACATATTGGGATATTCATATGAGTATACAGATTGATGACTTTTAGTGGAAGCACGTTCCAGACAGGGTGAATGTGGATAGGTGTTCAGACACAGTACATACCTGTTCACACTTGACACGTCTACAATAAGTCTTTATCCTAATCTCCTCTAGTGATTGAGAGATTGGTTGTGTTGTACTGTATGGTGTCATAGATAATATATAAATTAGATAGACATAGATAATAGAGATTTATAATAGAATATATTTCTATAGTGAGTAATTATTTACTGCCTTGAAGTGTCTTTACTCTATCTGCTGACTTACCTTCTTTAATATGGCCACTCCAAAACTAACCACAGCAGAACATAGGGCCAACGGGGAAGAAATTGGCTTATCTGGTTCGGCCCTAACTGATTACGTACAGGAGAGAGAGAAGATCGAAAGGCCAAGTTGGAATTGAAACGCATGGAAATGGAACAGACCAACAAGCAGTTGGATGCGGAAGTGGAACAGACCAAAAAGAGGTTGGACGCGGGAGAGGCCAACAAGATACGGGAACATGAATACCGCATGAAAGAGATAGAACTCAAAACACAAACTAAGGGAGAAATAGAGGGAGCGGAAGGAAGTTCTTCTTCACATGGTGCAACCCACATGATTGGACATGGGTACCATGCCATGAAGTTTCCCTTAGCTGTTTATGAAGAGTCGAAAGAACGCTTTGACAAGTACGCTAGTCGTTTCGAGGCAATGGCCGTTGCTATGGGACTGGATAGAAGCAAATGGGCTCTTAAATTATCCCAGGGATTAAGGAGTTCGGGTTATGAGGTATACACACGCCTACCAAAAGGACATGAAAATAATTACGAGGAATTAAAAGCCGCTTTGATGAAGCATTATGAAATCACAGCACAAACATATCGGAAGAAGTTTAGATCGTCCAGAAGAGAGCCGGGAGAGCTATTCGCCGCATACAGTTTAAGGCTGAAATCATACCTCTAAAAATGGATAGATTTGGCGGAGTTCAAGCGGGACTATGAGAGTTTGGAAGAGCTCATGGTGGTCGACCAGATGCGCCAGCAAATGTCTGAACCACTGAAGACATTTTTAGGAGAACAAGGGGCGGAACGGCTTGATGTTGTGAATAAGCTGGCGGAAAGATTCGTAGAAGTCTATGGGGAAGCTAAAGAAACCAATATACCAACCACAAAAGGTCAGGAGAAACAAGTCCGAAAGAAAGGTAAAAACTGGGAAGGAGAAAAAGTGGAACCTTATATAAAGACGTCAATGGAGAGTTCAGAGAAGGTGATGGAAGGAAACCAGAACACCTCGAATTCTCCAGCGAAACGACCGTGGTCCGAGAAGTGGTGTTCAATCTGCCAGTCGCCCTCTCATAACACAAAGGACTGCAGATCGAAACCGAAAAGTCATCAATTCGCGGCATGCCAAGTGATTCATAAGAAGGTGATCACAGACAAGGCTGAGGTCGGCGAAGAAACTCTGACCAAAGAAAGCCCACGGAAAGTTTGGAAGGGAAAATTGTGCACACACTGCAGGTCGAAAACACATAATACTGTGGACTGCAGATGCAAGAAAAAGGTCGAGGAGGTGGAACGCACTCAGGACCAAGAGAGACCACCTGTGGTTGAACTGATTGAAGTCAATGGCCAGCAGGTTGCTTGTCTCTACGATTCAGGTTTGGATGGGGAAGCTGTGGTAGATGCCAGCCTGGTAAACCCAGACCAACTTACAGGGGAGACCATAGAGATACAGCCGGCAATGAGGAGAGCTGTTACCATGACGCTGCCAATCGCCAAGGTGGAGATTAAGTCCAGGTACGCCACGGGCATTATTCCAGCAGCTGTATTATCGGACTCCTTATTTCCCATGATCATTGGCACTAAATATGTCTTTTTGGGGGTGCCCAAACAGCCAGCCCACAGGGGAGCAGTAACCAGTGGATCTCAAGGGAAGGAAAAAGAGGCAGAGACACTATGCGACAACTCAGTGCTAGGAGAATTTCATACTGCCCAGATGAAGGATACTACGTTGCGTCTTTGCTACAGGAAGCTGCAAAGAAGTGCTGAGCCACCAGAACGGGGACAGTACTTTCTGAGGAATCGGCTGCTTTACAGGCGAGACGGGAGAGGCGAAAACCTGCACGAGCAGTGGGTGGTTCCAGAGACCCACCGTCCTCACATTCTTCAGAGTGGACACATCATAGCCGAGAATCGACATATGGGTGTCAGCGAGACATTGCAGCAAATTTCCGGCCATTATTGCTGGCCAGGAATGACCGGAGATGTACGCCCGTTAGTGAAATCTTGTTCAGAGTGCCTGAAAGCACCACCCAACAAGTGGACTAAGAGTAAAATAGCTCTTAAGGTGGAAGACCAAGTGGAAGTATGGGGTCCAGCAGAGACTAATATACTCCAAGTAGGATGGAAAGGACCTTATCCTGTGGAAAAGGTTGTGTCCAAGAATACCTATGGAATCCGGATCGGGGGAGAAAGGAAAAATCTCCCTAGGCATCTCATTAAGAAATATGAGGAGAGATCCGAGAGCAAAGCTTCGCACCTTATGGTGATGGCAGCCATTAAGACAAAGGTTACAAGTCCAGACGAAGACCAGAGATCACCAGTACTACATAGGAGGGCATATGGGAAAGTACGTGATAGGTCAGATTTACCCAACGAAGGGAGGAGGGAAATCACACGTCAGGGAAGGGACAAGAGTGAAACTTTCACTAGTAACCAAATTCAGAAGGGGTGGGTAACGTCGGGAAAGGCGAGAAATACCCAGGACTCCGACCGAAGATTGGCTGATCATATTCAATATCGTCCAAGATGGTCCTGGAAGCAAAAGTCCAGGAGGTTTGGGAAAGATGACTCGGTCCAACGCGGACGAGGTGGAACATCCCCAGAGGCAAGGCCGGGGGAAACCAAGAGAATATGGAGGCAGTGTTACAATCAGGATGGTACAATCCGTCTGTATTGTGAGCCGTCGCTTACACAAGTCGAAAGTAGGTCGACCGGACGTACAGGGGCGATGTGCCAACACTAGTTTCGGTCATGAGTAGTATAGTAGGGTGTCAATTAGGTCGCCTACTGGATGAGGAGGTGAGCCATGTGAGGATCCAGTCATATCATCAACACGTGATGTTCATAGCTACTTCGCAGAAGCTCAACGCACGGTGAATGTGATGGTCGGTGTTGCGACAACAGTACAACTTCACAGTGGAATACATCTCTGGTAAGGAGAATGTAGGAGCGGATTTCTTATCTAGACATTCAACTCCAGAGGAAGAGGAATAGGTTGATGGATCATAGGAATCAAAACTACAGTGAGGAAGAGTCGACGCGGTCAACTCTCTTAAGAGGGGGCCTATGTCACGGGATACTGTGAGTTAATGATTCCCTGATAAACTAGTAAGATTAATTACAAGGTATGAGGAGGGATAACAATCGAGTACTTCAGTCTGAGATGAGGACGAATTAAAGGTTATTGACCGACAGTATAAAATAGGATATTGCGTAAGGAGTCATTGACCAGCTCTGTCAACGGAGAAAACAACGGGGAGACTTCGAGAACGGGAAAACGAACGGAGACGGCGATCAAAGGGTTCGGACGCTTGGAAGTACTAGCGTAGGGGAACACAGGGAACTAGCGGAGGAGCGGAACGGAGCGGGCAATTGACGAATACGTGACTTCACAGACGTTTGATGTGGGGACTTACGGCAAAATTTGATTGTGGATCAAACGACAACGGAGGATTGGACACTCGATATAAATAGTAGAAACTGGGTTTTCTGTTTTTAGTTTGTGCTACCTAAATGGGCGGAGATTATCTAGGTGTCCGTACATGTGGAAAGAAATACACGTCCCTTATTGTTGAAAAGAGATGGGATATTAGTGTTTTATTCGCTAGTGTATTTTAATTCCTGGATTACCATAGATTGATATAAGGTTCCAATCCCACTATTGTAATCAGAGAAGAAATGAAGGTTACTTCACTTGAGCAAATAAAGTACCTACCTAGAACCAACAAGAATATAGGCATGTTTTACTATTGAGAATAGATAACTTAACGTCAAATACAGAACACTGTATACGCAAACGAATATACAAGTAAAGCACTTAAAAGGAAAAAAGACGTTAACCTGTGGCAAGCAGGGATACTTAAAACTGCATGCAATTGCACTGGGAATAAAGATAAAACTTGATTAACGAGAGACATTGTGTAGAACATTTATATTAACTCTAGACAATGTTGGATAGTGGCGGTGTGTATTCTGTGATGGACTGTAATACCTTCCAAAAACAGGAAATATATGGATTTCAGTGACTTACCTAAATCGGATCATTTTCTGCCGATAAGACATTGAACATTTGTGTTTCAAGAATTGGATTAAGACCAGACTCAAGCAGGAGGAGAGCATCCAGGGTGAGAGCTGTTCAATTATATGTGTGATGTCCTGTGGTTCGGCCGAATGACGAGGCGAGAACGTATACGGCACATACGACTTTCAGAGTCATATCTTCCACCCACACTATCAGACACTACCAACTACATATACACATTCAATACATACAACTGCCATAGTTTTCAACAATAAACAGGTTATTAATTGTTGGAGGAAACTGTTGTCAGGGTATGTTATGAAGGAGAGAGAGAGAGAGAGAGAGAGAGAGAGAGAGGGAGAGAGAGAGAGAGAGAGAGAGAGAGAGAGAGATAGTGTATGGAAGACAGAAGGGAGGAGTGTCGACAAAAGTCATTCAATAGTTCCAATAGTAGAAACATAATCAAGGTGTGCTTGTCGAGTTCACTTTCCTCCAGGGACGACAAGTGACATCATGTGTCAAAATACTGTTCCCGCACAGAGCTATGTCTTCCTTTGGAGCTGACAAGTTCGAAACCTGTTTGCTAACTATAGCTTTATGTTTTATTTTCTAGTGTCTAGTCTATGAAAGGCGGCTGGCCGAATGGCTAAGAATTTCGGGTTCTCCTTTGATCGACCCAGGTTCGAATCTTCGGTAAGGTTTGGATTATCTTCTGTCGGATGCAACAGAAAAATCCTAACCTGCACAGTTCGCGGCGACTGAATTAGCCAATCGGCAGTAATTCATCAGGCTCAAGACCCACCTGCCCTACACGGCAAGGTACTATTGGCAGTAGATGACAGTTTGACAGCGTCTATTCTCTACTTCTTTCTTCTACATCTATGAACTTCAGTCAATACATAGTGTTATTTTATGAAATGTTCAGAGTAATAAGACAGGCCGGTCATCAGTCACAAATGTAAAGACGTAGTGTGAATAAGAAATTCAACAGAAACACTACAGAAACAAGAGAGAAATAAAAAAAAAAAACATAAACAAGATGTCATCTGTAGAGCAGGTTCTATTCCATGGATGAATCTCAGAACTGCCCAGAACGAGGATGACATCGCACATTTCTTCATATTTTCATGGATTAAAGATTATATACAAATATAAAATCGTAGCCTGTGGGATGCAAAAGCAGACACTTGGAGCCATACACAGAATGGATTGAAGTGTCAGGGCCAAGGAAGATCCAGCTCTTCCAGAATGTATTGAAGTGTCAGTGTCAAAGAAGATCCAGCCCAATGAAAAAGGAGTTTCTTGCTATCTTGCTGGCTCAAATATAATGCTCCCCCCTTCCAAAATATATTATAATTTGTGACTTCTGAAGGACACGCCATTGAAATAAATAAGCCGCATGGTATTGTTTAGTGTCTTTGCTTGCCGAAGTAATGTTTGGGGTTAAATATTTAAAACTTGCAGTTTTTTTTTTTTTTTTTTTTTTTTTTCTGGTACTGGATAATTCTACGATGTTTCTGTAAATTTTCTTGGAAGAAAAGGCTGTGAACAAGTGAACAGCTGACCTCACCTCATTATGTCGAGATATACAAAGTGTGAATTCCTCACTCTTCACCTCTATCGCGAGTTTCTGCAACGGGTCTACTTCTACTAACAGAATAAGGAATTAAAATAATTACAGTTTAATGTTTGACGGATGTCGTTTCTTTGACGGAGTTAACGATCATCTGCAAAGAACGGACAGGGCAGAGGTTGCTCAAATTGAGGTATAATTAAATGGATGTAATCAAACGGCAATGTGTGTCCTCTTAGACTGGCGTAGGACAAGAGACCATTAATAGTATGTTAGTCCAAACAGGAGTTGACTTGATTTTCAGGTTGTAGCCAGACGTTGTTAATCAGGGACAACATTGTTATTGGGTACAGGAGTGTAAGTATTACCAGTAATGTGGAAGCGTGTTATTCTTCCTGGTATCACTAGCTCCTGTATATTACATCGTTTTATAATAATTTATTTTTCTTGCTGGAGTAGGAACTGTTTTATCTTCGTTATCGTCGGTTTTCATCTTCTTCCTCTCTGATTGTCTGCTTTTGATTGGCCTTCTCACTTCCCTGTCCATGTTTACATAAGACTATTTTATTGACTTTACCTTTTCTGACAGCTGTAATTGATCATTTTGGGTACCCACTGCACAGGAAAATCATAATTTGGCTATCAGTGTTGTTTTCTTTAATTATTCAGCATTCCGTCAGGTTAATATTATCATTAATTATCAATATTTATTTATTTTTATATTTGTTTTTTATTTATAATATATTTAATTACCAATATTATCAATAATTAATATTAATTATCAGTTAATATTTTATTGTTCATGGTATGTATTTTAAGATTCCATGACACCGTGATATTTTTTCGTGAGATTTCACATCTTTCAACTGCAAACTTTTTCTCGCAGTGTCCGGTTTTTCTGGATTTCGGTCTCCGGAGTGCAGCGCCGACATTAACGGACACTTGCCCAGGCGACAAGGACATCATGGCGTGATTCAACACAATGTGCCAAATGTAGAAACCGTAACTTTCACAGATTTCATTAAGAAAGAAATTGTAAAGCTGTAAAAGTGCAATGGGGGAAACAACGACAACGAGAAGTAAATCGGTTAACTTTAGTTCCGCACAAAAAATAAATAATATTCATTAGTTTTGTTATCTAGATGTTTGAAACTATCATTGAATGTAAGAATGAGAGTGCTGAAGTGCTTTATAGATCCTGTATGGCAGTGGATCTTGGAATGTAAATGAACACATTAGGAAGAACTTTGAAGCAACAGAGATATGGTTCTTGAGACGAATGTTGCAAATTCCTTGTACTGCCAGAGTAACTAACGACGATTGCCTGAAAGAGGCGCATGAAACTAGAACATTATATACAACAATAAAAAAGAGACAAACAGCTTTCTATGGTCATGAGAAGAGAAGAGAGACACTGAAGAACACCGTGACACCTGGAAAGATCTAAGGGAAGAGAGGCAGAGGCCGACCAAGAGAAATGATGCTGGATGGATTGAAACTGTGACATGGAGGAATATCAGCAGAAGAGTTTATCCAGAACACCAAAGACCGAGATCTGTGGAGAGAGATGAACGCTTAAGTCAGCTGGCATGGCACTTGATGATGATATGGTTGTAAATGTAATTGTATTAGTGTATGATTCATGTTTGTACTGGCACCGTGGTGAAGGAGTTACAAATGTAATTCGTCATCCAGCACACCACGCTCAAGACACAGCTAAGGATGGTTTTAGAGCAGACCGCTTTGCGCTGGTTTTCATACAATCGTGAGAATGCCTATTGTTAAGAAAACAATTTCAAAGTACCGAAGGTAATTTTGCCAAGAAATTACATGCAGTCACAAATGATGGGATTGATTGCGACGTCCTGTAAATATTACGCAACTAATTTCAACTTTATTGTTCTTATGCTGAAGAAATCATTAGCCACAACGGCATTTTTGTCACGTGTAATTTTGTTCTAGTACAGCTTAGTATCGCTTCTAGTATCGCCGCAGAGTGCAGACCATAACCAACAACAACCTGTCGGTTGCTCTCACACTCTATCCACCACCTCCTTCCATGCCTTCACGTAACCCTGATTGGAGGGGGGGGGGGCGCCTAAACGGGTACTTAACCTTGCCCAAGGGTGTCCCGTAGATTAACCAGGAAAAGAGGCGTCTTACTTCTCCTTTGATAGGGTATACCCCAACCGCGCTAAACGGATTCCTGGCTTACGTCATTATATAGTGTGCCAAACACATTAGATCTCTCAAATGGTGATCTCAACATGTTTAGGAGACGAGGCTTATCATTCTCTTACACACAACCGTATCGATCTCTGTGGCCTAGAGGTCAAGAAAGCAGTGTAATAGTCCCGACTGACCGCGGCTTTAGCCGCGGAATATTTGGGAACAGAAGGCCGCTCAGAAAACTGTGGTGAATACAGTTGGAGTTGGTTGCCTCTTACTGTAAAAGAACTAAAAGAACATGCAACTACAAGACACAATAGTGCACACTCAGAATATACTCAAGTTAAAGCCTTTTACATGACATAGGAATCAACTCCAGCATTTTGTGGCTGTTTATGATTCCTGTGCAAGTTTATGTTCAGTAGTTTATCATTGCTTTCTGAACAATTGTATGGAATCAGCACTTTCTCCTGCATTATCACACTCGACAGACGGTGCAGAGAGCAGAATCTTGCCGCTGTCAATGCAGAGGTTAACGCGCTCATCTATGAACACTCAGATAGCCCCGAAGTGCTCATCTATACAGATGGATCTGTTGTAAAGCAGCAGAGAAGTGCGTGGGCATTTACAGCCCGTTCAGCGGGCCGAACCGTTCAAGAATCCAGTGGTGCCCACTCTATGACCACGAGCAGCATGACGATGGAGGTGATGGCAGTTACACAGGCTTTCATATGGCTGGAATCACAGCATTATACCAACGTGTGTGTACTAAGTGATTCAATGAGCATGATTCAGAAGGTCGAAGCTGGATCTGTACGCAGACAATGGACTGAATCGCTGCGGAAGTCTGTTGTCCGTAAAGTCACCTTCATCTTCGTCCCGGGAATTGCGGGAGTCGAGGGAAATGAACGAGCTGACAAACTGGCTGGCTCTGCACCCCCTGTAGATGGCCAGCCCATGGATCGTGCCGATGTTATTAACGTCATTAAAGATTTGGCGAGAACAGAGGATTTTTACGTCAGTGATTCCACATCGCTGTCCAGGATGAAAGACCTGGGAGTAAGAATCGGCACAGCCAGACGCGAGAGGTACATCGGGAAAACAAAGTGCCTCGTCAACCAACACAGAACTGGCACTATTAGCCACCGGACGCTGATGCATATGCTGGGGGGAGGATCTGAGCACCTATGGACATGTCCGGAGTGCAACGAAGATACCCCAACTGATAACTGAAACTGTAACTGAAACTGTATGGAATCAACGCAAGGCGGTCTGCTTACAAATCGCCTGCAGCTGTTTCGATCGCGGTATGTGGGATTACGAACTGCATTCGCAACCCCTTCGTCGCAGAGCCGGTTTACGTACTCAAGTATCTTCCCAAAAATACATTCGCTTAGATTCTTTACATATATTTCCTGCCTTGATGGCCTCGCTTGAACAAAGTAAAAACAACAATTTATTTATCTGTGCAACAAAACGAAAATATGACACACGATGAACAAATATACGACAACAATGATGCGAAAACAATAGCAACTGATGAAACAAATATGCAAAAGATATATTTATCAGTGGAGAAAAATACATAAATTGAAAAGTTTTGAATATCTTGATTCACCGCTGGCTGAATATAGAAATGCGATGACAGCAAATTAAACAAAAATAACAGACAATGCTCTAAAAACTTTAAAACAATGAACGCCAGATATATTTATCAGTGGAGAAAAATACATAAATTGAAATGTTTTGAATATCTTGATTCACTGCTGGCTGAATATAGAAATGCGATGACAGCAAATAAAACAAAAATAACAGACAATGCTTTAAAAACTTTAAAACAATGAACACTTTTGTGGATTGGGACAGGAAGAACAACAACAGTCAAAACGCATATTTCCTGTGTCAACATATGAGAGTGAAGTGCGAAGATTTAACATATCATCTGAATAGCACTTTTCGCCTTGAAATATAAATGCTAAATATCAATATTCATTGCTCGGAAAGGAAATAAATAATATCTTAAATAAATGCGCACGCATTGAAATGACGCTCATGGAAGTAGGGGAAAGAATTATAGACTAGAGACTAATTCTTTCCCCTACTTTCATGAGCCAAACAATAAGTGTTTATTTATTTATGAACTGTCTTAGTGGCGCCAAAGGGTTCCCGAGTTAATGAATAAACAATCAATAGAGCAAGAACTCAATATTCAATAAGCCTGGTTTTCAAGACAAATGATAACAAAGAAAATGAAATATTTCAGATATGTCAGAAGACATTACAGCCTACAAAAGATAATTATGGAGGGAAGTGTTTCAGGGAGGCGGAGAAGAGGCAGCCCACAATGTAGATTTAAGATGTGCCATAATTTACATATGACAGCGACATAAGCAGGTCATCTGGCTTATGATAGAGAGGAATTTGACAAGATTGTCGTGGGGGTGAGGTTCTGCACAGGACATGCCACGTAATGGATGAATAACATGCGCTAGTTATAATCTGATTCTACATCTAAAATGAGCCTCTCTTAACATCACGAGGCCTATGTATACGGTGATAGCCCCGTGGATTATGCCAATCGCTAAGGTGTTAATAAAAATAGTGGAACTGCGGTAAAGCTGTGGAAATATAAAGAATATAAAATAACACGAAGTAATGCAGCTTTACAGAACACTATTACGGAGAATCATATTAGAAACGAGATCTATAAAATAGTTGTAGCACACAAATTGTTAAATTTATTGATAGACGAAGACTTACTGGCTCCGCCACCTAGTGAGAATAAAGCCAATGTCGCCAGCAGCAAGAGCATACAACATGAAAATGGAAACACGAAGAGACAGGGGAAGATCACCAAAAAAAAAAAAAAGAAGATGGATCGACGGAGCCACTAACACCTTAAATATCCACAATGTATCAGCATACCAAACGACCGAGCGAGCCCTAGTTCGTAAAATAACCATCTAACGGCATAGATCAGTCAGTTAGTTAGTTAGTTAGTTAGTTAGTTAGCTAGTTAGTTAATCGACAGATCATCCTCATTGCACATCGAACCATTCTAATAGATAGCATAGAGCAGTGAAGAACAACAGAAAGGAAGGAAAGAAGGAAGGAAGGCAGGAAGGAATTATGGATTACGGAAAACACAGTACGTTGCGACGACTAACCTTCATCGACAAACATTTAACAATATGTAGGCATGTAGGCATGTCTGTTGGTATGTGAATGTGTGTGTGCGTGTGTGTGTGTGTGCGTGTGTGTGTGAATGTACTGTGAAAGTATCTGTTGGCATATCTGCTCGTGTCTATATATCGGGCTCTGTGTGTTCCTGTGTGAATGTGTATGTGTGTGTGTGTGTATATATATATAAAACCATCTCACACGACCTTCTCCTTGTGCGTGCCGGCGGCTCGGTGCCTCATTTCTTCGAATTTCTTTCGAGGCTGGCATTGTCCATGTGCGTATGTGCATGAGTGTGTATATGTGTGATAGTGTGTATGTGTGATGGGGGCTTCCAGTCGACAGAGTCTACAATAAGTACCAGTGGAGGACAACATGGCCAAATGGATAAGAGCGCTGACTCTCAAACATCCGGTGTGATGATGCCGAGGTAGTGGGTTCAACTCCTACACCGGTCAGTTGGACTAAAATATTGACTTCTCATCATTGACTTGGGGACACAAATTACAAAGTCGGAGTAAGTTTGCCAGATGGCGAGGGACACTGGTTGTCATATCGGAGTAAGTTTGCGTGATGACGAGGGACACTGGTTGTCATATCGGAGTAAGTTTGCCAGATGGCGAGGGACACTGGTTGTCATAAACCTATGGCTTATGACAGAAAGTAATATTACTAATGACACCCAACCGCCCCGAACTGGTTGTCACGGCAATCAAAACAGCAACCACGTTGTGATAACATTAAAACTAATGTTTAATGATTATTAGCGTAAATTACATAAACCATGATTTAAATCCCTATTCCAAGAGAATCACCAACTATCCGCTTATCCTACTAAGTATTTTATGCCTATCCAGAACAACCCCGTATCTAAAAATGTTCTAAATCCCGACCGTTCCCCAACGCTATCCTCATCTCTAACTATCACAATAACAATGACGTCTACCCTTCTTTCTCTTATACAAATGGTGCGCACTGCGCATGCACCGTGCAGTGCGCAAACCCACGCACGTATTGGGCCAGTAGTTATGTGTTAGATTAAGTCAACAGGTGTAATATGGGGCTGTGACACTGGTAATATAAATAAGCTAATCCACAAGCAAAATTCAGTCCAGTGTTACTAGAAGTAGATTGTATGCACTAAGTATGAGTTCAATGCCAGCCAGCTAAAACAAAAAAAGTAAGTACCAGTAAACATTTATGTTACATAATGGTCGCCAACGAGATATTGACCGTATCATCTCTTGTATTCCTATTTGGTTATAACATAATAGATTTAGCAGCACCATATACCTAATATCATTTAATGCGTGGAGAATGGTTCTTTACTTACTGATATACCCGATGCGACTCAAGGTATAAATGAGGTCATTTATTAAACTGTCTGTCATTTAACTGTCATTTACTGCCAATATATTACCTTGTGGTGTATGGCAGGGGTGTCTTTGAGTCTGGGGAATTAGGGCCGCCTGGCTAGTACAGGCGCCGCGAACTATGCAGGTTAGAGTTTTCTTTTTGCCTCAGGCAGAAAAAAACAACTCCACACCTTTCTGAGAATTCGAAACCGGGTCTCCCGAAGGAGAATCCGGCATTCTAGCCACTCGGCCAGCCGCTCCTCATTTACTTTACTAACTGATGCTAATTATTGACATTGAAGATCAATAAACAAAAGACCTAAGTATGACAAATAGAGTAAAACATTTCACATATTTTTCGTGCCCAAATTTCTAATGATATGGTGTGTGTAGAAGCAATAAATTGTGTTCTGGCTCGTGCGGCAAATGCACGAACTCACGCCTACGACAAGGCTAGATATCATTACTGTCAGGTTTTCCAGTGAATTTCGTATCGTATTGTGAATTGATGAAGAGAAGATTTCGAAATAACTTCACCATGGTGTGTTCGCAAGTTTGACAAGCAAGGTAAGAATATGTATTGTGTCTGCTCACTCTACCGTTAAGTTTTACTTGAAATGCTTATAAAAAATTGGAGTTGCTTACTGTGTCCGCGCACCTGTGTGTGTGTGTGTGCATATATATATATATATATATATATATATATATATATATATATATATATATATATGTGTGTGTGTGTGTGTGAGTGTGTGTGTGTGTGCGTGCGTGCGTGCGCGCGCGCGCGCGCCAGGCTACTGCCTACAATTCAGTTTCCAGAGGGACGAAAACGGAAGAAAAAAAAAATTATTACAACCTGGACTCAATTCCAAGGAGTTACACTTTGTAATTTAAGACGGCTCACCAGGATGTAGTGCGTAATTGCAGGAGCTGTTAGTTATGCCACCAATGGAGACTTGATTCCTGCAAATGTGCAAACCGTTCGTTTAAATCCCGACAATTTATGTATGCGTTTATTTCTTCGGGGAATTTAAACGTTTTGTTTTCCTCGAAGTTATTATTGTACAGTAATCATTGTCTCCTTGCTGGGCAGTCGTGTAATTGCTGTCTGGACAAACAGAATTAATGTGAAAATAAGAAAATGGTGGATTACAGTAATAATTGTCTCAAACAGAGTGATTTGCACTATTAGGTAGAACAGATCGGCTTCTGGTTACTGTAAGAGTTTGTGAGACAAGGAGACAAGGGGTTTCTAGGAAGAGATAATTTCATTGTAAGAGAGACGAACTTTTACATCTTATGACTTGGTAATATCAATAGCTGGGGACCCCAAATGACCATTGACAACGGTGGATTCCTCTTGTATTCTGTCGGTTTGCCAACTGTTTAATTCCTCTAACAGTTGTTTAAAGAGACGGACCTTGCAAGGCAGTACTAGGGTGATTTTTGGCAATCAACTAGACCCTTTTCCCTGATCACCATAAATATCAATCAGCGGCTAGAAAGTTGCATATGCTTTGCTGTTAACGGTCATGTCACAGAGTTTTTAGCTATTTAGCTGCTCCAGACAACCAACTAGACCCTCTCCGTGACCACCACCATGTTGGCCAACAACTAAAATGTTGCATGTTCATTGCAGAACGTTGCGATCAACCCCGACTCTAGAATGTTCTTCTAGACAATTTTACGTGCAGTAGTTTGCCATTGATTTCTGAACGAGAATTCATCGATGAAGTCCCAAATGACCAGCGTAGTGGTTGACTCCGCTATCCCACATTAAATATTCACGGATAACCTCTATATCTAGTGATCACTTCACCACCCTCAACCTGGTGGGCGTGCCTAGTAGTGAGGACAGGCAACTGACCAGAGTAGTGGTTGATCCCGCTATCCCACATTAAATATTCACGGATAACCTCTATATCTAGTGATCACTTCACAACCCTCAACCTGGTGGGCGTGCCTAGTAGTGAGGACAGGCAACTGACCAGCGTAGTGGTTGATCCCGCTATCCCACATTAAATATTCACGGATAACCTCTATATCTAGTGATCACTTCACCACCCTCAAACTGATGGGCGTGCCTAGTAGTGAGGACAGGCAACTGACCAGAGTAGTGGTTGATCCCACTATCCCACATTAAATATTCACGGATAACCTCTATATCTAGTGATCACTTCACCCTCAACCTGGTGGGCGTGCCTAGTAGTGAGGACAGGCAACTGACCAGAGTAGTGGTTGATCCCGCTATCCCACATTAAATATTCACGGATAACCTCTATATCTAGTGATCACTTCACAACCCTCAACCTGGTGGGCGTGCCTAGTAGTGAGGACAGGCAACTGACCAGCGTAGTGGTTGATCCCGCTATCCCACATTAAATATTCACGGATAACCTCTATATCTAGTGATCACTTCACAACCCTCAACCTGGTGGGCGTGCCTAGTAGTGAGGACAGGCTACTATCCACGAGACGGATGGACAGAAACATAAGAAACTAATACAACCTGGACTCGGACCTACGGAATTAACTTTGTAACTTAAGATGGCCGCACCAGGATGCAGTGCGTGACTACAGAAGCTGTTATGCCACAAGAAGACTTGATTCCTGCAACGTTTGAAGCCGTTCGTTTAAATCATTTCAATTTATGTATGTGTTCATTTCTCCGGGGAATTTAACGTGTTTTCTTCCTCAAAGCTATTATTGTACAATAACCACCATCTGGTTGCTGGGCAGTCACGTAATCCCTGTCTAGGACAAAAAGAAGTCACGTCAAATTAAAAATATGGTCGGTTACAGGAATAACTGCTTGGAACAGAGTAATTTGCAGTAAAAGCTAAAACAAACAAAACAAACAAACTTTATGTTCAATGGGTTAAGAATTGGTCACGCAGGCCCGTCTAACATTCTGCCCTTCTATAATTCTCTTTCATACATTATTTCATCCACACATCATTCTACGCTAACTGAGAACAACAACAATATAAATGATATGCATTATAAAGGCATACAAGAAATGCAAAGCTAAAACAAGATGCCTTCTGCTAGATAAGCAGATTGGACATTTCTAATATAAGAGATAGCATCTTAATAGACACACTCTCATGTCGTTCGATATAGAAATGCATTACCTGGGAAACACCAAAGAAAATTGAGATAGTATAATATGTATTGATTAGTTATAGAAGTTAAGAAAAGAAATGCATGGCACAGAGGGTATAGAAATAATTAGCTATAGGCGCATCGGGATTTTGAGCCTAACAACCAAAAATAAGGATGTCGTAATAGCGCAGTAGCTGGTATATTTACATGCCGATCCAATTGTACTGTGTTCAGACCCTCCTCTATGTGGAACTTTTAAAAATAGATGTGGGTTGCCAGGTCGATGCAACCTGAAATGGTTACCAAGAAATGCCATGGCAGCTTATGTATTACTTACTGCATCAGCCCTAGCGTAATAAATAAATGTTTTGCGTATCCTTTTACAGGACTTAGCTGTCAACAGCAGCATCTTTCAGCTGTCTGTTGATCTCTTGGCAAGATTACGCTCAGTAGTTTGCCATTGCTTTCTGAGCGGCCGGCTCAGTATCCGCAAGTCACGAGCGGGGGTCGAACCACCTCAGTTCTCGCTCCGCTGCGAGACTCTGCTTGATAAACGGGATTACAGAGAGAAAGTGTTGTAACCCCACAGCCAGAGAGACCGGCAGCCCTAGCGTGCGGACTGATTTATTATGGTTACCAAGAAATGCCATGGCAGCTGATGTATTACTGACTGCATCAGCCTTAGCGTGCGGACTGATTTATTAAATTGTGAGGCTAGCACCACATACTAAACATACCAAACAACTCAAGACGGGTAAACGGGTCCTTTCATTGTTAAATTCCCAAATGACGACAGCACCTCACTGAAGAAACTTGAGTATTTAGACGCCAGTCAGCCTTTCCGACCGATATTCTATTCGATATGCATGAAAAAAATATTCAGGCCACGTTCAACTGTCTGTCAATCGACCTGTTATATTTTGAGTCTTCTGTGGTTCCTTTTCCGCTTTTGCATGCGGAGATAAGAGTTCCTATTCCGTTTCCTAAGTTCTGTCGCGATTCTGGCTTAGTATTGTTTTTTTCTTTGTTGCTGATTGTCATATCTGGTCACGATTTTTCCCCCTCTTTCTCTCTTTCATTCCCCAATGGAGCACAGTCTTTCTACCACCCCATTCTATGGCTCCCCCATCCTCTTCTATCTCCTGCAGCTCCATCGCTGCTCCCTGACAATATTCATCTATGTCATTAATTTTCTTCTTCGTGCATTTCTAAATTTTCGTTTTTCCATTATACCCTGTTCGTTCCAGTGGGAGACATTTCGTGTTGTTATATTAATACTTTTTTCCCAGTATGTGTTCGTCCAGCACCAGTATTTTTATCGTTTCTCTTCTCTTCTCTTCTTTTTTTTTTTTTTTATTAAAAAAAAATAAAATATTTTGCTGTTCAACTCGTAATAAAGCATCAGCCTTTAACCAACTCAAGCCACGCTCTTTGTAGACTTCTTTATGACTGGTTGCATTTTGCAGCAAATGTTTTATACGGCATGAATGAGCCAGTCTCACTCCACTCTTAGTCGATTCACAGGACATGAATGGTACGTTCAGGGCCACTATAATGTTCTTCCCGTATGGGCGCCGGCAACATAAGATACATACCTATTTACTAGAAAACTGTCATCTCTTAACACTCTTCGTCATAACTGTCAATAGTACCTTGCGATGTAGGACAGGGATATCTTGAGCCTAAGAAATTAAGACCACCTGGTTAAGAAGTCACTGCTGTGCAAGTTAACCATTGGGTCAGACAATCCTCCAAAATCTGTTATCACAAAGACCTTAGCTTGGATTGGTTAACTGATACAGTACCAAACATCAAGAAGGTGTAGACTAAACATGGTGAATGAACAATTCTATGAACCAGCATTATAATTTAAATATCCGTTCACTCAGCATTAACATTGCGAAAGATACACGAAACAAAGCAAATATCACGATGGCACTATTATTGCCGTCTCCCTGGCCGAGGAGTTAGCAGCTTTCTCCGTAACCCCGAATACTTTCGTGGTTGACGTGAGCGCACGAGAATTGAAAGCGGTTCGAGACGCGCCAGTGACTTATGAGAGTATAGAGCCGTCGCTCAGAAAGTCGTGGCGTGCTGATGAGCGTAATCTAGCCTAGGAATCAACATACAGCTGAAAGATGCTGGTGTTGACCGCAATATCCTGAAACAGATCCTTCTGTCCAAATAGGAAGTCACATTTAGCGATATATTATTGCTGGGTAAACTACTGAGCGTAATCTTGCCAAGAAATCAACAGACAGCTGAAAGATGCTGATGTTGACAGCGATGTCCTGTAAAGGATATGCGAAAAAAAAACTGAAGTAGTTGCCAGCTCCAAGTCAATGTGAAGGGGAATGTTCAAAACAGAACTGCGGGCGATTTGGCAGCAGACCAACTTGCGTTGGTTTTTTACGAAATGGTATGAGTGTCAGTCGTTCAGAAAGCAATGACAAACTACGGAACTTAAACTTGCCAAGAGATCACAGCAGCAAATAATGGTGGTATTGATTGCGACGTCCTGTAAAGGATATGCAACCAATTAACTGAATTAGTTAAAAGCCTTTAGCCACTGAAAACTGTTATCATTAGTAAGTAATTAAGTGAAGGATCCCTTTCCACGTCTTGAGGCCTTGTGGATATATGGTTCTTGCTCCATATTTCTATAGACTAGTCGGACTTCTATAATGCTTCTTTGACTATTCTTTCCAAACCACCGAGATGTTGAGTATGGTTAATGTATTTCAGTTCCCGAGTTATGATGATGGTTATGATCTGGTTCTCTTCATGTGCTGGTCTTGATTGTATCGAGGTTCTTTTTCTTCTTCTAGGTTCGCGGTATTCTGAGAATCTTTCTGTCCCAGTTAAGTTCCAAACCTCCTATTTAATAGAATGTTTTTGCGTATCCTTTTACAGGACTTAGCTGTCAACAGCAGCATCTTTCAGCTGTCTGTTGATCTCTTGGCAAGATTACGCTCAGTAGTTTGCCATTGCTTTCTGAGCGGCCGGCTCAGTATCCGCAAGTCACGAGCGGGGGTCGAACCACCTCAGTTCTCGCTCCGCTGCGAGACTCTGCGTGATAAACGGGATTACAGAGAGAAAGTGTTGTAACCCCACAGCCAGAGAGACCGGCATTTAATAGAATAAAGAATAGAATTACAAGCAATGCAATAACATGATAACGTTTATACTAAGATAACGAGAAATGTTTTCGTTGTATGTAAGGTAAATTATTTTAAATTGATAACAAACATAACAAAGTATATATAATACAATTTACTAATAAAAGTATTTGGGAAAAAAAAGAAGAAAAATAACAAAGTATATAACACACTTTACTAATAAAAGTTGGGAAAGAAGAAACACAAATTATGAACATATCCCATGAACATATCAGCAAGAGGGGCAACAGAATTACCGTCGACAAGTCCCATCCCTAATGCTACCAGTTGCAGTCAGATTACGTGAGACGGGTGATGAACGCCTACGCCAGCTGGCCGGGCACATGGTCATGTTGATCTGTGTTCGTATCACGAGGTTGGATGTGTCATTGCCTGTGGAGGTACAGTCATCTTTTTATGAACACATTGACACCCAATCTCTTTAAGCCGGAAGTGACTTTGTTTCACTTCCCAGTTTAGTCGACGTGTGCGTCACGCCAGAGATAACTGATCGGTTTTGACCGCCAATGCTTTTTGCGACAATGATCCTGTCGATATTGTAGATTCTTATAAAGAAAGGTTGCCAAGCAAACTAACAGAACATTGGGAAATTGGTATATACAAATCTGTCCCTGTCACAAAAGTATAAATCACAGTGTTCTTTTAAGTTAAGTTAAAAAGTTAGTTCCATATCCTTCACAGGACGTTGCAGTAAACCGCAATGTTTTATTGGCTGGTCGTGATGTCTTGGCAAGTTTACGCTCAGTAGTTTTAAATTGCTTTCTGACAAGACCTGCATTCATACCTTTGTATGGGAAACCAACGCAAGACAATCTGCTTCCAAATCGAAGCTGTGTTTTGAATGCTTTATGTGGAACTACGAATTGCATCACTAACGCCCTCGCCACGAAACTGGCGTTCTTTTAAGACAGGTCATAAATTTGAATAACGAAGACACAAACAATAGATTGCACGATTTATTGCCTGGCATATTTCGCTGCATCTCGTCAGGTACATACTGCAGAAATCACACAACTTACGTGAATTAACTAGATAAATCCTTCAAGTTGAAATATACACAATTTCGCACAGTAATGTCAATTATCTACCACGGTAATTTTAAGCTGTATCTTGCTGTATATATAGCTGTATCTATACTGTATACCAGTATCGCACGACACCCTCTAAACAGACATGTCCGCTGACCAACGAACACCTTGCTGCCTTAAAAGCGTTAAAGGCTAACAAAACCCTCGTCATACTGAAACCTGACAAAGGGAGCGGTACAGTACTGATGGACATGTCAGATTACCAGAGAAAAATGGATGTAATATTGTCAGATGAATCCAAATTCAGGATAGATAAAAAAGTAAACAAGTCGGAGGACCTGGATGCTATAATGAGGAAAGAGATCCAGTCACTTGTGAATGCGGGACTCATCAGTGAGGCCACTGCAAAAACGCTCACACCACGTGGCTAGCACACTCCTCAGATGTACGGTCTACCCAAACTTCACAAGCCCGGCATCCCGCTAAGACCTATCCTGTCCATGGTTAACTCTGCACAACACCGAATGGCGAGATGGTTAGCCGAAATGTTAAAGCCAGTACGACAGTCCTTCGATCCAAAAATACTCAGAGATACATTCCAACTGGTGGAATTATTGGATACTATGGACATAAATAACAAACACATGGCATCCATGGATATAGCCTCCCTATTCACTAACGTTCCATTAGAGGAGACAGTGAAAATAATAAGGGAACGCATTGAAGACAAACAACTAAAATTAGGCATACCAACACCTATTCTGGAGAGGCTACTACTACTATGTACCGCCAACATCCAATTCAATTTTCTAACTAAGTCATACCGCCAAATTGACGGAGTGGCCATGGGGAGTCCTCTTGGTCCTATTCTAGCGGACATCTTCATGGCACACTTAGAAGAAAAGAGATCCTCAGACATCAACAACTTGGCCTTTTACCGGCGTTATGTGGACGATATACTAATTATCACCACAGACGAGCTACAAGCAACATCGTTTCAGGCCACAATGAACAAGACGCATAAAAACATCTCTCTATCTATGGAACACGAACACAACGAAGCGTTACCGTTCCTAGATATTCTAATGAGACGTAGAGCAGACGGCACAATTCAAAGATCTGTGTACCGCAAAGAAACATGGACTGGCCAATACCTAAATTTTCAGAGCTTCACACCTGTCCAGTACAAACGGGGCTTAGTACGGACCTTGTTTAACCGTGCTAGAAAGATATGCACCCAGGACACACTGACAGAGGAATTTGAAACTCTGAAGAATGTCTTAAACCTGAATGGGTACTCCACAGGATTTATAAAGCGCCATTGCCAACAGCCCAAACCCAAAGCAGACGTAACTACAGTCCCTAAACTCAAGGTATTCATCCAGCTAACCTTTCGAGGGGATGACGTAATGCAACGTCTACAAGACCGGCTTACTACAGCAGTAGGTCGAACATTCTGTGCGGCAACTCCAGTCATTAGATGTAAAACCGTACCCATTCCTACACCAACAGTCAAAGAGCCTGTTCCTCTGTACGCCACAAACAATTGTATTTACCAATTCACATGTAGATGCCAGGCCGTTTACATTGGTCGAACGGAGAGACAGCTTAACAAACGGGTGTCAGAACACATACCTCAATGGGTCAACAAGATACAACACACAGGAGTGGCTAGCCGCGAGGAGCCGACACACCGGAAGCTCCCGGCGTCTTCAATAGGCAGACACATTGTCGCCAGTGGTCACGTTGTGTCCAGAGACACTGCATTTCGCGTGTTGTTTAGAACACAAAATACTCGCTTGTTAAAATTTGCAGAAGCAATTATGATCTATCAACGCAAGCCAGAATTGTGTAAACAGAAAGACATGTTAGTCAGCTTAAAATTACCGTGGTAGATAAGTGACATTACTGTGCGAAATTGTGTATATTTCAACTTGAAGGATTTATCTAGTTAATTCACGTAAGTTGTGTGATTTCTGCAGTATGTACCTGACGAGATGCAGCGAAATATGCCAGGCAATAAATCGTGCAATCTGTTGTTTGTGTCTTCGTTATTCAAATTCACTACGGGAAAACATTGTTTTGAAGGTCATAAATTGTAGAGTCGCATAGTGGTTAGTGCTCATGACAGCGGCACGAGTTCAATCGCCTTCAGAGACAGGATTCTGTTTTTTTCGATTAGTACGACTCCTGAGTGACTTAACCTCACGACAGCAGGTATCAGACAGTTTGAAGAATTTTCGGAAAATTGTCTCTCAAGAGAGTTTAACGTGGCATCCGGGTTTATTGCGTCTGCGTTTAAACGTCCGATGCCCTGGCGGCAGGGTAGGGGGTACATTCAACGTTGACTTCTCAGTAAATGGCAAATTAAAATTGCATTCTATGATCTGGCGATCCCAAGTTAATTTTCTAGGCAATGTTTGCGTTCAGTAGTTTGCCATTACTTTCTGAACCAGAAGTCAACGCTGAAGTATAAACTGACGCCCGTAGGAAACGATCACGCCAACTCGTCATCAGCGTACCGGAAGTTTAAGAGTTAGAGTGCTCATATCCCTTGTGCCACGTTTAGGAATGGCAAACTACCTACCTTAACATTTTCTATTAAATCCTCTTGGGGTTGGGTTTATCGCAACGTCCTGCAAAGGACATGCAACATGAATTTTTATTTCTGAATGAAAGGCGATGAGAAAGTGAACTGGCCAACTCACTTCTTATATCGTGACTTAGAATATGTGAAAGCCTAACACTCCACGCGCCAATGGACGTAGTTGCTATGGGAATCTCTTTTACTTCAAAGGCCAAACATGTTTTCGTTAACAACCATAGCACTGTCTTTCTCAACAAACGAACCGGGTTTTGGAAGAGGAAAATACGTCCATTAATACAACTCACACTGAAACATTAAAATATACCGACATCCACATATATGCAAAAGCAGAAGATCAGATGGTTCGGCCATCTACCTAGAATGCAACCTATCAACTGCCAGCCCTAGGGCTACATCAAAGAAGATCTGATACGCGAGCAAGAGGAAGCCAGAAAAAATAATGGATTGACGACACCATGTACATTGTGCAATCAAATAAATGACACTATCCAGTGCCACCTATCGGACACTGGAGCGTTAACTATTCCTCCCTACGACGCGTGACGGCAAAATTAGGAGACAATCATGATGATTACATCAATCTTTTGTTTCTGCTAACCTTATTACGCTTTTTTAATATTTAAAACGGTTAAATTATCAGTACATATTGCAGCTGGAATTACATTACGAGTAGATTTTAACAAACGTTAGTATTATTTTAAAATTTTAGATAAATGTTACAAAAGCGGTGTGTAGCTCCAACGTTTACCTATTATTTCTGCATAGTTTCTGTTCAGTGTTTAACGAATATGGGTTCGCGTTTATTCACATACAATGGCCGGGAGGGAAAGTGGCCGCCTGCCTTGCGCTCCGAAGATTGTAGATTCATTTTCGGATTTGATCGGCTAAGGAGACCAATGTTTTCGGAGACTTCCAAGGCTCGCTGTCGGAGAAAAGGAGCTTGTGCCCTGTGCGATGCTTGCGGGAGACCGTTAAGCAAAAAGAGACCGAGCCATATAAAATAATACCCGGGGGAATGAAGTTTTAAACTTATTCTCATTTCGAGTGTTCGCAATGAAGGAAACTAGACAGATAGGTTGGCAATGAAGGAAACTAGACTGGGAGGTTGGCAATGAAGGAAACTAGACAGGGAGGTTGGCAATAAAGGAAACTAGACATCGAGGTTGGCAATGAAGGAAACAAGACATGGAGGTTGACTATGAAGGAAACAAGACAGGAAGGTTAGCAATGAAGGAAACTACACAGGGGGGTTGACAGTGAAGGAAAATAGACAGGGAGGTTGGCAATGCAGGAAACAAGAAAAGGGGTGGGTGTTGAGACTTGGCAGCAGATGAGGCCACTAAATCACAATTCGTGCAACTATAATGTTTATGATAGATTCGTCACGACTAACGCTGTAATACGTGGTATGGTTTTCATACTGTTTCATATGCTGTCATACATGGGACGGTTTCCATATTGTGTCAGACGTTATCATCACATGGCAAGGTTTTCATACTGCGTCAAGTGCTGTTATACATGTCGTGGCTCTCTCTGTTACTTTTGTTTGAAAACCGTACCTGTAAACCATGGTTACTGAGATTGTGGGAAACTCTCTCTCTCTCTCTCTCTCTCTCTCTCTCTCTCTCTCTCTCTCTCTCTCTCTCTCTCCCCCTTCTCTCTCTCTTCTCTCTCTCTTGTCTCCCTTCTCTCTCTCTTCTCTCAGTTTTATCTCTATCCTCACTATCTCTCTTCTCGCTCTGTCTCTCTATCTCTCTCTTCCTCTCATCTCTCTCTCTCTGTCTCTCTCTGTCTCTCTCTGTCTCTCTCTTTCTCTCATCTCTCTCTTCTATCTCCTTTCTCTCTCTTTTTGCTCTAAATTTTCTCTCTCTTCTCTCTCACTCTTTTCTGTCTCTTTTCTATCTCTTCTCACTCTCTCTCTCTCTTGTGTCTCTCTCTCATCTCTCTCACTTTTCTCTCTCTTCTCTCTATCTCTCTTCTCTCTCCATTCTCTCTCTGTCTCTATCTCTCTGTCTCTATCTACTCTCTCTATCTCTATTTCTCTGTGGATAAGTGTGGGAGGGTGTGTGTGTGGGTGGCGGATGTGTGTTTGGCTGAGTGGTTGGGGGATGTGTTGATGTGGGTTGGTGGGTGGATTGGGGATGTGTGTGTTGATGGATTGATGGGGGTGTGTGGGTGTATTGGCATTCATTGGGTTGGGGGTTGGGTGTGTGGGTAGGGGAGGTGTGTATAGATGGGAGATGTGTGTGAGGGGGAGATGTGTGTGGACGGGGGGGGGGGTGTTTCAGTAGGGAGATGTGTGGAGGGAATAGGTGCGTGGGTGAGGGGATAGGTGGGTGGATGGGGGTGTGTCGGTGGGTGGGATGTGTGTGTGTGTGGGTGGAGGATGTGTGGGTGTGTGTGTGTGTTGGTGGGTGGGGGATGTATGGGTGGGTGGGTTTGTGGAGAGGGATGTGTGTGGGTGGGTGTGTATAGGAATGTGTGTTGGGGATGTGTGGGGAGATGTGTGTGTATGTGTATGTATGCATGTGTGTGTATGTGTGTATATGAATGTGTGTGTGTGTTTGTATAGGTAAACATTTGTCTTTGAGTTAATGATTGTAATTGAGTATATGTATATGCGAGGGAGTGTGTATTTGTGTGTTATCGAGTGAGCGCAAAACTGTAAGTTTGTGCAAATGATGTAAGTATGTATCCAGGTATGTGTGTTTTTACGAATCAGCGTGTGCATGTGCCTGTCTCATAACATGGTAATATATATTGTTTATGTTTACAACATTCATTTGTCAATGTTTTTTTCCTATGTGAATGTATCATGCACTATTGATGAATGAAAGATGAGTGATTGGAAGGGCCGAATATAAGACGGGCTTGCGTGCCCAATTTGTTACCCTTTGAAAGTAAAGTTTGTTCGTTCGTTCTCATCTCTCCCATCTCGCTCTATTTCTCTTCTCTGTCTCTCTTCTCTCTCTCTCTCTCTCTCTCTCTCTCTCTCTCTCTCTCTCTCTTCTCGGTATTTTCTCTCTTTCTTCTCTCTCTCTTCTCTCTTTATTCTGTCTCTTCTCTCTCTTTTCTCTCACTCTTCTCTCACCCTCCTCTGACTGTCTGTCGGTGTTTACCTGCGTGTATGTATGTTGTCTCTTACCGTATGTACTTCCGGTACAATGGCGACAAGATGACGCGTTACTTTTCGGGGGGACGCTATTTAGTATTTTCCTTTGGATTTCGTGTGATTTCCTATGGATTTCCTGTGAATAGTGTTTTCCTGTGGATTATGTGATGTTATTTTGTGATCTTTTATTGGAAGTTTTCAAAAGAAGCCACGGAAGGCAGGTGGTGGATGAAATTTTGAGGTCAGCCGACAGATATTCGTTGGTCATGGTCTCGAGTTCACGACGGCAGGCAGAGGAGCTCTTCTTGAGTCAATGGCTGCGGTCTCCGACCAGTACGGTCACTGCCATAGAGGAAAGCAACGGCAAACTACCTCTTTAAAAGTGCCTAGTATATCATGATTCGCTTAAAGACTGATCATCGCAAGACAAGGACAGAGACGTTAAAATTAGCAACATGGAACGTTAGGACGTTAAACAACGACGAACAATTAGAGAACATAAAACAAGAACATAGCTTGAGCATAGCCTACGATGGGTGACGTTGTAATATTCTGTTATGATAATTTGGCTGTGTGTCCAACGTGTGCCGCGTGGTTACAGACCCGCTTCACACGCCAGTGATCCGGGGCTTGTTTCCGGATCCGGTCAGGGATATGCACCCACTGACGAGCTCAGAAGGGGGCGAGGCTCGAGTATAGTCCTTCCATATTGCCGTGGATAGGCCTTGGGTTCATACCGGAATACAATCAGCGTTGCCAGTAGTGGGTTGTGCTCAATATTTATAAAACAAGAAATTGAAAGGGAAAAAAATAATATTTTAGGTATGTGCGAAACGAGATGGACAGGATCAGGCATCAAGATAGATGACGATTTCAAGATGATTTATTCTGGAGGTGAAGATCGTCATAGGGGAGTGGCAATTATTTTGGACCGGAAAACATCAAAATCTGTTCAAGGATATTGGGCCGTGTCGGACAGAGTTCTACTAGTTAAATTAAGTGGCAGACCTTTTAGCATAAATATTATTCAAGTATATGCCCCAACAGGAGAATCCAGTGAAGATAGTGTAGAAGAATTTTATAATGACATAGAGGCTGCCTTAAAGAAATGTAAAAATTCAGAAATAAACATCATAATAGGGGACTTCAATGCAAAAGTAGGAAATCAAGGGGATAGATACACAGTAAGAAACTATGGTTTAGGAGAGAGAAATGAAAGAGGATACAGACTCGTGGAGTGGGCAAAAGAACAGGAAATGATTGTAGGAAACACCTGGTTTAAGCAACACCCTAGAAGATTATGGACATGGAGGAGTCCTGATAGCAGGATTAGAAACCAGATTGACTACATTCTCATTAGCAGAAGATTTAGAAACGCGCTAACAGTAGCAAAAACAGTTCCCAGTGCTGATTGTTATAGTGACCACAGATTACTCACAGGAACATTGAGGATAAAGTTGAAGAAAGTCAAGTATATAACAGGAAAACTAAATGTGATTTGTGTACATTGAGTAATGACAAGGAAATACAAAACAAATTCAACATAGAAGTACAGAACAGATTTGAAATATTGTCTGATCTAGAGATATTATTCCAGGAAGTGGATGATCAATGGGAAACGTTGAAGAATTCAATCAATGTGGCTGCAGAAACAACTATTGCAAAATTAATGAAAGTGGGTCGTAAGAAATGGATGACTGAAGAAATTTTACACCTCATGGAAACAAGAAGACTCAACAAAAATAATTAAGTCAAATATGAAGAAATTCACAGACAAGTCAGAATATTATGTAAGGAGGCAAAAGAATCATGGCTTGAGGGAAAGTGCTTAGAAATTGAAAACCAACACAACAGTCAAAATACCAAATTAGTGCACAAAAGAATTCATGAACTTACTAATAAAAGAACAAGTACATCAACAGGGTGTCTAAAAACTAAAGATGGCAAAATCATAATAGAAAAAGACCAGATTCTACATGTATGGACAGATTATGTGAAACACCTTTATGATGATAATAGAGATGAACAGTATGATATTAGATTTAATAATGAAGGACCGCCAATTTTGGAGATGGAGGTTCGAAATGTTCTTAAGCATATGAAAGCTGGCAAGACCCCCGGTGCAGATAACATCACAACAGAAATGATTAAAGCTTTAAAAGAATTTGGACTAGAGCAAGTCACCAGACTGATGAACACATTATGTGATACTGGAGATATACCTCCTGAATTATGTAACTCTGTATTTATTGCAGTCCCAAAGAAATCAGGAACCTTGGAATGTGATCAACATAGAACAATTAGTATAATGAGTCACATCACAAAGATTTTGCTAAGAATTATCATGCAAAGAGTGAGGAAGAAAATACAACCTGAAATAGGGGAAGAACAATGTGGGTTTGTAGAAGGAAAGGGCACAGTAAATGCTGTGTATAAGCTGCGAACAGTTATTGAACGTGCTATAGAAGTAACCAAGGATATACATCTTTGCTTTATTGACTATACAAAGGCTTTTGATAGAGTTAAACATGTCAACATGGTGGATATGCTTGCAGATCTACAAATTGATGGGAAAGACATTAGGCTTATAAAAAACATATATTGGAAACAACAAGCTGCAATAAGGATTGATAATGAAGTGGGACAGTATCAGCCAACTAAGAGAGGTGTTAGGCAGGGATGTGTGATGTCTCCAGATCTTTTTTCCCTATACAGTGAAAATATTTTCAGAAATGTAGAGGATATAAATAGAATCAGCATTGGAGGACGAAACATCAATAACATTAGATACGCAGATGATACAGTATTAATTGCAGACAATGCGCAGGACCTGCAACAATTGGTAGATGCGGTTGTTGTACACAGTGAGCAGCTGGGGTTAGAATTAAATTGTAAAAAGACTCAGGTTATGGTCGTCACTAGGAAGGAAGAAGTGCCACAATGTAATATACAAGTAAATGGAAATATTCTTCAACAAGTGAATCGGTACAATTATCTTGGAACAGTCATAACATCTGATGGGAGATGCCTTGAAGAGATTAGAACAAGAATCGCCATGGCGAAAGTAGCCTTTAGCAAGATGAAAAACATTCTGACCAATAAAAAGATGTCAATTGAAACGAGAAAAAGAGTGTTGAGGGGATACATAGAGCCTGTTATTTTGTATGGATGTGAAACTTGGAGAATGAGCAGTCAAGCTGAAAAACATCTGATGGCTGCAGAAATGTGGTTTCTGAGGAAAATGCAAAGAATACCATGGACAGATAGAAAAACCAATGACCAAGTACTACAGGAGACAAATGAACATCGTAAACTGATTAGAGAAATTAGACGTAGACAGTCAAAATTTTTTTATACATGTTATGCGAAGAAATGGATTGGAGAACTTGGTGACAACTGGCAAGATCTTGCCAGTTGTCACCAAGTTCTCCAATCCATTGTTTTATGTTCTCTAATTTTTCGTCGTTGTTTAACGTCCTAACGTTCCATGTTGCTAATTTTAACGTCTCTGTCCTTGTCTTGCGATGATCAGTCTTTAAGCGAATCATGATATACTAGGCACTTTTAAAGAGGTAGTTTGCCGTTGCTTTCCTCTATGGCAGTGACCGTACTTGTCGGAGACCGCAGCCATTGACTCAAGAATAGCTCCTCTGCCTGCCGTCGTGAACTCGAGACCATGACCAACGAATATCTGTCAGCTGACCTCAAAATTTCATCCACCACCTGCCTTCCGTGGCTTCTTTTGAAAACTTCCAATAAAAGAGGAAGACCGAGAGGAAAATACCTGGATGGATTGGCCACATGGCATGGACGAGACAGGAACACTGAGCTGATCCACGACACTGGTGATCGAGTGAAATGGCGAGTCATGACCGCCCACGCTTTCCGGCATGGCACATGATTGATTGATTGACCGTATGTATGTCTTACTCCCACACAACATTCTCAACATGTTGTCATCAGTAAAATTACCCACGCCCATACCACAGAAAACACCACAAGGAGGCCTGCTTCCAAATCGCCTGCTGCTGATTTTGTACCCTCGGCCAGGTATGTAGAGGGATAGTCAGACGCGTGCACCGCCCCTAAACCACAGCATCGACAGTAATGAAGCAGATCTGACAAAACATTGCTGGAATACCCTAGCGTTGATGTTAGCCGAAGGTCATTTGGAAGTAGACCGCATCGCCTTCATTCTCACCACGGTATGCGTTTCCGTCAAATTAGAAAGCAATGACAACGTTCAAATGAAAACCTTAAAAGTGTGATAGAAATTACAATAACCATGTCATTATCTTGTAAACTGTCAGTACAGGATGTCAAGAGATTTAAACACGTGGCATAACGTCGCAGACGACCACAGTGACGACATAAGGACAATTTTAAAAAGGCCTCCCCACTTTTGACATGCACCAAAGATGAGGAGCGTTCTGTTATCTGTTTTTTATTCAATGAAGGGGTGACACCCATAGAAATTCATCTGCGAATGAAGGTTCAGTATGGTGATGCATGCCTGTCAGTCCAACAAGTGTGTGAGTGAAGTAGGAAGTTTCAAAAGTGCATGACTTCTGTGACAGACTGTTCACTACCGGATCAGGCATACCAGCCAGAAACGTAAAACTGCCTAGCGAATCAGAAATAGCCAACACATGTTTGGGCTAATTGCGACGTCATGTAAAGGACAAGCAACTAAAGAACACACATGATGAATAAATGCAAGGTAGACTATCGCCTGAAAGTGAAAAACTTTTCCGTAAGCAATATCATCTGGGAGCTCGAGTCTTTGCTGCTCGGGAACTCAGTCAAGAAGGTAATGAAAAGGCTGAGCAAGAGCAAACAGAAGAAATAATATTATCGTCATCATCAGATCTCATCTTTTCTCCTCTTTATCTTGCGGTGTTAAGGTGTAGCATAAACATCGGGAGAGTGCCAATTTGTGGGTTTCATATGTAGAGATTGCCATGGACTCTGTTATTCCTTTTGTCCATCGTTCAGTTTGTATTTGGTCTGTACATAATTGCTTGTTTGGTATACTGTTAGTTGGTAGCCTATTTATATGGCCGAACCATTTAACGTGCTGTTTTCTAATGAAATCCAGCTCTCCTATAACCCCCACTTAAGTCCTGATTTCTTCATTCCCGAGTCTCTCTCTTTTTGATTATCTTCTTGATATTGTTGGTTCACAAAAGTAAACGATGCTTTATAGCGACTTAAAGGATATTGGGCATATGGTTCTACACTCATATTTGTAAGACCAACAGGCACTCGGTGAGTGATGTCGTCATAATCACTAATCGACTTTACTTCCCAAAACATTTCCTGGTACACATTTTAGACTGGGTCGACCTGAGAGCCCAGGTTTCTTAAAAATCAATATTTTAATCTGGCATTATTGTTGGCATTGTTATGAATATTATAAAACGTATTATTATTATTATTATTATTATTATTATTATTATTATTATTGCCGGTCTCTCTGGCTGTGGGGTTACAACACTTTCTCTCTGTAATCCCGTTTATCACGCAGAGTCTCGCAGCGGAGCGAGAACTGAGGTGGTTCGACCCCCGCTCGTGACTTGCGGATACTGAGCCGGCCGCTCAGAAAGCAATGGCAAACTACTGAGCGTAATCTTGCCAAGAGATCAACAGACAGCTGAAAGATGCTGCTGTTGACAGCTAAGTCCTGTAAAAGGATACGCAAAACATTTATATTTATATTATTATTATTATTATTATTATTATTATTATTATTATTATTATTATTATTATTATTATTATTATTATTATTACTGAAAACATTTTAACAAAATCGGTGCATAATCTTTTCCAGTCTACCCCACACCTGAACAACAGAGGCCAGTTAATGAGGCACGCACAAGACATAATAAAATTCACCGGGTCCCAATCAATAGGCTTTGAAAAGTGACCATAGGACTGGCTTTGGAAACGAAATCGACCTATTTTCTGATTACTTTCCAAAAATAGACCCGTTCTCTCTGACGTCACTGATATTTGTTTTCTCATTTGCCAGCTCTGTATTCTCTGGAAAGGATACCGGATCTTCGGGAACGCCGAACAAAAGATGAACGACTATTTAAATGAAGCGTGTCTCTTCCTGACAAAGCATATCAATCGTTAAACGTAAGATGTAGATGAAAATGAGACGCTAGGAAGGCCATTTCCGGCTTTCTGGCGGCCAAATTGCGGAATTTTGTTGTAGCTCGTATTTGCCGAAATCAGAACAGATGTTGTGTTGTATGTTTAAAGGGTTACTGAGAGGTAGAGACGTACAAGGGGTGCGCAGTTGCTAGATCACATGCTTGCCAGCCTTGCCCAATATGACATGGTGGTTCTATGTTTGAATATGTTTAAAGCTATTGGTCTAGGCTCCAAGACCGACACAGCACAAAATTGTACTATGAAATTACTTGGGAAGTAAAGGGTCGAAAGATCTAAACAATTGGCGTTATCACCATCCACCCAAGTCGCATACAGCTTTAAGAAAGGCCCTTCACATGTCTTCTTTTTTATTACAAAGGTATATGGCTCTGTTTCACTGCCATCCCTGGGACATTTGGCATGGTGTGATAGAATCACATGTTTTGACCAAACGGCACCAAATGGGTAATGTGGTATTTTCAACCAGGCAGTATTTTCTCTCAGAATATTTCTGGTGTAAATATACTGAGGATCGCTGATTCGAGACCCATTAGGTCACCTAAACGGGGAATACGAACTCAGGGTAATCGGAGAGACAGCAACTTTCTCTAGCTAACTTCACAACTGTAGCTCTTAAAGTATGAGAGAATTTGGTTCTAGACTCTCTAAGTTTGAAGTCAGCAAATCACGTGTCATCTCCGCAGTAAAGATCGCGTGTAATGAATCTCCAACATCCTATGTACTGGATCTTCAGGGTTTTCTTCTTCTTGGTACACGGGCATTCTTGTGAGTTGGCCAAATAATTTAATATATTGTTCTTTAATTAACTGCATTAATTGCATTCATCTATATGGTGGATTGATATACACTTCTACCAGTCCATCTCTTGAAGTTATTGACTCATATGTAACTTTGTCTTCCTCTTGTACTCTTCCCCTCCACCTTTCCCTCTAGCAAATCGTTTATATCATGTGAATGTGGAATAAAAAGTGAAATCGCCACATTACTTTCTTCATGAGTAGGGTCACATGACACCAGAAAGCTCAGTCTCAGACTCAGACAGATGCGTCGATGTAACGGTAAGAACATTACGCTGACAATGACAAGAGTTCGATACCAGCTCTCGTCGTTCGCTACGGGAAAGACTGCCCAGCCATTCCTCCGTGCACTCAGGTCTTCAAACATGAGATGTCCTAACACTTCATTTAACCACAACAGGTTCCTGATCTATTACTTTGTTATGATAGGTTTATAAAATTTCACGCAGTTCTTGAAAGGGAGAATCCGGAATAACGGTCCTCTCCTTGATTGGATTATTACAGTCACTTTTTCTGTAGCGTACTGTCTCAGTGCATCAAACATTTTATTTCTTGTTGAAACGTTATTTTTAACAAAAAAATTCGGCCCGCTCCTTCGGTGAAAAGTGGAAAATGGCTATTTTGCAATGTCCGGAGAAACCACGATGTCAATGCCGCGTTAACAAGAGAGCCACATATAGAAAGACATAACCGTTTTGTTACGTCTCAAGCAACTTTAAGCCATTAAAGTGTCTCGCTTATTTTGCAGGAATTGAATTCCAAAAATATCCGTCTCATAATTTTCACATTTTAGGTTACATTGATAATACTTGGTTATTGAATTTTTATTTGCGAGACCGTTATTTGGGTCACGGTATTTTCAGCATTGAAGGACGAAACATCAAGCGCAGGATCTGCAACAATTAGTAGATGCGGTTGTTGTACATAGTGAGCAACTGGGGGTTAGAATTAAATTGTAAAAAGACACAGGTTATGGTAGTCACTAGGAAGAACGAAATACCACAATGTAATATACTAGTAAATGGGACTATTCTTCAACAAGTGAATCGGTACAATTATCTCGGAACAGTCATACCATCTGATGGGAGATGCCTCGAAGAGATTAGAACAAGAATCGCCATGGCGAAAGTAGCCTTTAGCAAGATGAAAAACATTCTGACCAATAAAAAGATGTAAATTCAAACGAGAAAAAGAGTGTTGAGGGGATACACAGAGCCTGTTCTTTTGTATGGATGTGAAACTTGGACAATGAAGGGGATACAAAGAGCCTGTTATTTTGTATGGGTGTGAAACTTGGACAATGAGCAGTCAAGCTGAAAAACATCAGATGGCTGCAGAAATGTGGTTTCTGAAGAAAATGCAAAGAATACCATGGACAGACAGAAAAACCAATGACCAAGTACTACAGGAGACAAATGACAATCGTAAATTGATTAGAGAAATTACACGTAGACAGTCAACATTTTTTGGACATGTTATGAGAAGAAATGGATTGGAGAACTTAGTGACAACTGGCAAGATCGAAAGGAACAGACCAAGAGGAAGACCGAGAGGCAAAATACCTGGATGGCTTGGCCACATGGCATGGACGAGACAAAACGAACGAACGAACGAACACAGGAACACTGAGCTGATCCACGACTCTGGTGGTCGAGTGAAATGGCGAGTCATGACCGCCCACGCTTTCCGGCATGGCACATGATTTATTGATTGATTTTCATGTGTTCATGAAAGGATAATGTTAGTGGATAGTTTGTTTCTGCTTGTTCAGATAATATGTGTTAAGTATCCCCTTTATTACAACTTAAATTGTCAGTGTAGTTAAGAAAACAATGTTTATAATCAACAAACAAATATTTAATAGTAAATAAAAAACTTAAAAACCATAAACTGATCCATAGCGATCTTCACGAGTAAAACTAACATATTCAGACTTTATTTTAACTGTATTCCACTGCAAACATTGCAATATTTAGTAGAGAATGTAAAGAGTTTTACGGTGGGAGATCAGGATTGGGAATACTGCATTTGATAGAGGATGGAGTTCATGGAGAGAACTAAGCAAATTCTAGTGAATCAAGAGGTGAGGAAACGACGCTGGTACAAATAGAACACACACTGAGAAAACAGAAGGATAGTATAGGGTGTATTTTTAATGACTGTGAGGATTTTGAAAATAATGCCGTTCCAAGTTTTGTATTTACCTTCGATGTTGCATGAACTCCATAGAGAGTAAATTCAAAACTTGGAACGGCAATCTTTTCAACAACAACAAAAAGTCATTAAAAACACACTCTAGATAACTAACCGGTGCCTGTCTAGAAACTATAGGGCGAACGATATTGTGGGAGACCTAAATAACGCGGTAAAGTGTAATAAATAATGATATAAATAACGCGGGGAGATCATGGGCGGAGCTGCAGGATACAGCCAAAGATAGGACGTCTTGGTATGAGTTGATTGACAGTCTATGCACCAACCAGAGATATATGGGAAGAACAAGATAAGGGATATTGCTAGGAATTATGTTGTAATAGTATTTGCCGACTGATACACGTTGATCCAGACTAAAATCGGTGACAGAAAATGTAAGTAAAAGAGGCCTGAAGGATGATGATCAAACCACCCATCGAGAGTTGGTTAGTCTAAAGACACGCTGGCACAATATACTAAGTGCTCCTCATGATGCGAGAAGGTGTTCTCTACTATACGTAAGTTTGTCTGCGGATTAGTGCAGCGATTAGCGTGGAGATAGGTCAGGATGGAGCTTCTAAGCTTGGCGGAGGGCCAGACCGTCACAGAGCACGGGTCAGCTCATTCAAATACATCATCAACTTTAGCATAAGAATATAGTGCAGGTGATCAGTGCGACTCTTGAATGATTCTCTTAGACTCCATTCAGTAAAGCAGTTATCATTACAATCACTCAGTCCATGCCTCGGAATGCTGAATCTGGATATGTATGGCATGAATGGTTGACACACACACACAATCATTACACCTGGAAGAACTGAAGTGATCACAGTCCAAGTGTACGTGGAGATAAAAGGGCCGATTGAGTGACCACCATGTCACCTCCAGGAGGACTACTGAGGCTGACCAAATAGGACGTCATAATTTATTGACAGACGACACTTAGCTTTATCATTTGGTCATGGTTTGCATCTCACACGATCACCAAAGTCTTGTTTCAGGTTTGTTTTTTCGTCCGTTTATGCGAAGTGGCAGCGCCAAAACTTGCATTGATAGATCTCTCTGTCTTCCCCTTGCTGGTGTCCCTTGTGCAGCATTCCAGTATCACTCGCATGTCTGCATTCTTTATGCGCTCTAGATTCACCAGTTGACTCTTTGACCATTCCCAATCCATATTGCCATGAGCTTCAGCGCACCGAGTCCCTTCTTAGACTCATAATAGCTTCTTCCACGTGATCCATGCAAGATAGGCTTCTGTCGAAGGTGATTCAGAGGTATCTCAGTTTACTCTCTCTGTTAACATTTCTGTCATTTATTTTAAGACTTAGGACGTCAACCTAAACAATTTCATTGTTTAGAGAGCATTACAGCACAGACACCTTATCTGGGTTACAAAACATGACTGTCTACGTCTAATTTCTCTAATCAATCCACAATTCTCGTGTGTTTCTCGAAGGGCATTCTCGTTTGTGTTTCTGTCCTCCCAGGGCATTCTTTGCTCTTTTCTCAGACATTCCATTTTCACTTCTATCAGGTGCTTCTCAGCTTGTCTACTGATTGTCAATGTTTCACGCACATACACTAGGATAATTTCCAGGATAATTGTGCCGATTGAAGATTCGTCTGTTTAACATGTATTTTTTTTTCTATTTGCTTGGATGTTATATTGTGATATTTCTTTCCTCGTGGGAAAAGAATTTTTTTTCCCTTTACAATGTAATTCTGACCCCAGTTCCTCTCTGTGTGCAAGATATTTTCAGCATTTATTTATATTTATAGCGTACTGATTTCTTACATGTGAATTAGTTTAACATAATACAGTTTCCAGAACAGTCTGAATGCGAGGCTGAAGAAAATACGTTTCACTTTTTCGTGTGGTATGTTTAACGGTCAAGCTGAAAAACATCTGATGGTTGTGGAAATGTGGTTTCTGAGGAGAACGCAAAGAATACCCTGGACAGACAGAAAAACCAACGACCAAGTCCTACAAGAAACAAATGATGATCGTAAACTAATTAGAGAAATTAGACATCAAAAGTCTTTTTAAACATATTATGAGAAGAAATAAATTGGAGAATTTTGCGACAACTGGCAAGATCGAGGGGAAGAGAACAAAGAGGAAGACAAAGAAGTGAATACCTGGATGGCTTGACCACTGGCATGGTCGAGACAAGAACACGGAGCTGATCCACGACTCTGGTGATCGATCCAAATGGCGAATCATGACCGCCCACGCTTACCGGCATGGCACATGATGGATGAATGGATATTTATATAATTATTATATTTAGTTAATTTAAAGGAACATATCCTAAATCTCGTGGTATCTGTGACTAAGGGCTTGCGAACACGGTTTGTGAGCCCGTATACCCGGGTTCGAAACACGACGGTGCTGGTTTTTTCGAAAAAGGTATAGGGGCCGGTCGTTCAGAAAGCAATGGCAAACTACTGAACGTAACACTTGCCTAGTACATCAACAGCAGCTGAGCTGGTGTTGACGGCAACGTCCCGTAAGGGATACGCAACAAAATTAATTAAATCCTAAACCTCACATATTCCAGAACTCTATCTGAAGTGTACCCTTCAATGTATTTGACTGGAAATAAAAATTACTAATACAATTTGAATAATCAGTTGAAAGTAATGATGATCATCAGCATGTGCCTTGCCAGCTGAGGTAGGCGTTCATGTCTCTCCACAAATGTCGGTCTCTAGTGTTGTTGATCAAATCTGCTGATGACATTCCTCCAAGCCACCGTCTCAGTCCATCCAGCATCATTTCTCCTGGTCTCCCTCTGCCTCTCTTCTCCTTGATATCTCCAGTTGTCACGATGTTCCCCATTGCCTCTCTTCTCATCACATGACCAAAAATGTTTTATGTCGTTTTCATATAGATGTATATAATGTTCTGATGTCATTATTAGCCTTTTCCAGCCAATCGTCGTTAGTTACTCTGATATTTGAAGACATTCGCAACATTCGTCTCAGGAAAAAACATTTCCGTTGCCTCTAAGTTCTTCCTAGTTTATTTAGTTGCTTTCCAAGTTTCACTTGTTATATAGAAAATATGGTTATATTTATAACATTTCAGCACTTTATTTCTTACATTCAATGACAGTGTCTTAATGCATATGAGATTTTTCATTTTCTGAAATGGAGCTTTTGTTTGCCTTATTCTGCACTAAATCTCTGTTGTGCATCTTCCATCTCATGTTAAAACTGCCCCAAGGTATATAAATTTACCAATTTGGTTAGCATTTTCCATTTGACTTTTATATCACATTTTGTTGTCACTGTTTTTCATTGATATAACCGTTGTTTCTGGTTTATTTATATTCAATATCAGTCGCTGTTTTTGCACTCTCTGTTACAAACCATAAAACCTCCATCTGAAATACATAGTATGATTAATTGGTTTAGTTGTTTTGTTTTCCATCAAATAATGGTTCTATTCCTATTTCATTTGTCTCCTCCAGAAAAATTCTCGTGTGTTTGTCAGTAATTACTTTACTGGATCCTTTCTATCTCATCTCACTATTCCTAGGAATTTCATTTTAATAGTTTTTTATTTCTCTTATTATATTATTATGCTTTCCTATGCTAGCCAGTTACCCCACATTCCAGTTCCTATTTTCAATTTATTCATTTTAGTCTTGCCATCAGTGGTTTGATGACTGTTTGCTTTCACCAGTTTTTTGACAGACCGGTGTAAAGTCATGAATTTTCGAGAAGATAATATAAGGGTTTCCCCATGCCTTCTGCAGCCATTCTTGCGTACCCCGCCTTTTACCTCTTTCTTTGACAGCCATTTTCGACTGTCAGGACATGTGAGAGCCCTGCTCTGCTCAGCTGCAAAAGTATCCTCTTGTCCCATCCCCTACCACTGGGATGTGGTCGTGGGATTTTCTCTTACTAGAGTTACAGACCATGATTACCAAAACTCTCTAGTACTTGTATGATGATGATGATGATGATGATGATGATGATGATGATGATGATGATGATGATGATGATGATGATGATGATGATGATGATGATAAGTATTACACAAAGAGAGTAGCAATAACTTCGGGGTGTCATCATTAAGCGATATATTGACACCTTGCCGTCTTGACAGACGATAGCTTGTGCTCCAAAAAGGTATAATACCTACTACCCATGGCGGTAGCGAATGTGACTGATAAGGCCAATTCGCGCTGTAAATGTTCGTTCACAGTGGGTGCATGTGAACATGTGGTCATTTCCACCATCATGCACCATCTTACGTCTCACACACTCTGTGTGTGACTTATCTGCAATAATTGTATCCTTTGTCTTTATTTCATTTCTGATGTTTGCCCACCATGCAACACGTTCAGCGGCGACTAGCTCCCACTGTACATTATCAATGCCTGTATCTATCATGTCCCGCTTACACACATCTTTGTATCGTAGTAGAGGCCGACCCTGAGATCTCTTACCCATCTGTAATTCACCAAAAAAGATGTCCTTTCGTATTCTACCATCATCCATCCTCCTAAGATCTCTAAGTCTACGAAGACTGATCATGGAATAAACCGTCACACATCCTTATCTTTCCAAAACTTCAGTATTTGTGATTTTGTCTTGCCACTTAATACCACGTATTCTACGAAGACACCGCATATGAAAGCTGTCTAAACGTTTCTCTTGGTGTGAGTAAGTTGTCCAGGCTTCATTGCCATAAAGAATAGTACTAAGGACACAGGCTTGATAGACAAGGAGTTTTGTTTTGGAAGTAAGCTTCCTGTTCTCCCAGACTCTTTTTCTTAACCTGTTCATTGTTGTTGCTGCCTTACCAATCCGGATGTTTATTTCCTGATCTAGGGATAATTTGCTGTTTACCACTGATCCTAGATATGTAAAATGGTCTAGCATCTCTAGTTCGGTGTCGTCAATAAAGATTGATGGTACCCCATGTGCAACTTGTGACATAATATGTGTCTTCTTTTTGCTAATTGTTAAACCAAATTCAGAACAAGCATTGGAGAATGCAGATAGTAGACATTGTAATTCTTCCTCAGAATGGGTCGTAACTGCAGCATCATCTGCAAAAAGCAACTCTCTGATCAGTACCCTCCTAATTTTGGTCTTGGCCTTCAATCTCTGAGCATTGTAGAGGCCGCCATCTGAGCGTGAGTGAATGTATATACCACCATCCTGATCACGAAAGGCATATTTCAGTAGAAGTGAAAAATATATTCCAAAGAGGGTGGGAGCTAGTACACAACCTTGTTTAACTCAACTCTTGATTTTAAACTCTTCAGATATCACCATCAAACTTGATTATATCCTTCATGCCTGTGTGAACGATTCCACAATGGGAAAAGAGTTGGTGGGCAGCCAATCGTCTTTAGTACACTGAACATACCCTCACGACTGACCAAATCAAATGCCTTTGTGAGGTCGATGAAGGCAATAAGCAGTGGTTGATTCTGTTCACGGAATTATTCTTGCATTTGTCGCAATGAGAATATCATATCAATGGTAGACCGGTTCTGTCGAAAGCCACACTGTGATTCGGAGTAGACTAGATCTCATAGGATTTGAAATCTGCACAGAACAATTCTGGCAAATACTTTTCCAACAATACACAGAAGTGAGATACCCGAAAATTGTTACTGCATTCGCTCCGATCGCCCTTGTTCTTGTACAGTGTTATGATGCTTGAATCTTTGAAATCCCGTGGGACATGTCTTTCTCGCCAGCATAGCTCTATTAGCTGGTGGATCTGTAGAGAGAGTGTGTCTTGCCCACTCCTGATAACCTCTATTGGAATCCCATCCTTACCTGGAGCCTTGCCAGATGCAAGTTCATTTATAGCACACTTAACGTCTGTTATAGTGGGAAGTGTGTCCAGGTGGTCATGAGTTGGTAGAGCCTCTATGGCGTTGAGGGCATCGTCCACTAGTTTGATCTCACTTGAGTAAAGCTCCAAATAATGCTTTACCCATCTATCCATCTACTGTTTCTTATCAGTGATGATTTCTCCAGTCAAGGTTTTCAATGGTGCACTTCTTTTGATCATTGGACCACAGGCTTTCTTTATCCCTTCACACATGCTTCTGATGTTTCCCTTATCACTTGCATTTTGAATGGACTCACATAATTTGATCCAATAGTCAAATACACACTGCCTTGCAGCCTTTTGCATATCCTTCCTAGCTTGCTTCAGCTCACTCAGAGTGATACGCGTTGTTCTTTCCTTGTTTCTTAAGAGAGCTATCTTCTTATCAATCAAGGGCTAAAGTGTCTGGCTGTTTGCCGCAAACCTGATCTGCCTCTTATTATCCACAGTGCTGTACACTCCTACGGCAGTTTTATAAAGTTTCCTTACGTTTACCCCACTTTTCACTTACTGTAAAATTTTTTGGCGTATCAGTGAAAGCGTCTTCAAGTTGCTGTTGGAAATCAACGCACTTTACAGGATCGTGAGTTTTATAAATATTAATCCTGGGACTAGATTTGTGTTTAGCTGTGTAGATTCTCTTTGGTCTCAATCTAACCCTTGCAACAACCAAAGAATGATCCGTATCACAGTCAACACTGTGGTAACTTCGTGTCAATGATGTATGGTTCAGATGTTGTCTCCGTTATCAGTTATCAGTCATCAGTTTGGGTATCTTCATTGCACTCCGGACATGTCCATAGGTGCTCAGATCCTCCCGCCAGCATATGCATCAGCGTCCGGTGGCTAATAGTGCCAGTTCTGTGTTGGTTTACGAGGCGCCTTGTTTTCCCGATGTACCTCTCGCTGGATACTGGTGTTGAATTCTCTGGCCAGGTCTTCCATGTCATCATCTGATATCACCAGCAGGTCACCATATCGGATGCCGTCTGGGCCTGGGGCGGTGTTCGGTGATTTCTTGAGCATCGCACGAATTATCTCAGCTGTGATTATCAATTATTTGTCTCCGTATGATGATGAAGTAAAGCTGGTGCCAATGGCCGTATCTTGGATGTTTCCAAGTGACCTTATGCAGCTCTTTTATTTAAAAAAAGGAGTTTGTAATACATAGGTAATTTCTAGTGCAATGCTCCAGCAGCCTTTGCCCATTTTCATTCATGCGATCGATAATGTATTTTCCAAGGCACACTGGCCATGAACTCGAGTCCTTTCCACACGAGCATTGAAACCACTGAGCATATAAATGTAGTCGGATTTTGGAACTGCCTTGATCACGGAGTCTAACTCCTCATAGAACGAATCCTTCACATCATCAGAGGAATCGAGTGTCGGTACATATGCAGTAATAATGGTGGCAAAACCACAAGAGGTTGCCAAGCGCAGGGATAATAGTCTTTCATTTCCTCCTGCTGAAATTTCAATCATTCCCAGTAGCGAATTCTTCACCGCAAAGCCCACACCATGTTGCCTTTTTTCTGCCTGCTCTCTACCCTTCCAAAAATAAGTGTAATTGTTTTCCCTGAATGACCCTTCCTCAGAGAGGCGAGTCTCCTGCAGGCCAGCAATATCAGTGTTAAGACGATTGCGTTCGGCATCAATCACAGCCGTTTGTCTCACATCGTCAATATTGGTCAAGTCAGTGGAAAATCATGGACACATCGTTCTTACGTTCCATGTTGCAAGCCGTAGCTTGAGGTTTCTACTTTTCTTTTTATTAGTACCTGGTGCATTCGTTTTACAGACTGAGATTCAGATTTTGTCCTAGCCCCAAGCACCCATTGAAGCAGACAGGCAGTGACGGATCAGCACTCAACTGGCCGTGGGCTGCCCAGCTTGAGGCGAGTGGTAGCTGATCAGGGACACCATCAGTTGGTGTCTCCCACTGTCAGAGACAACGCGTGGCGCCTCATGTCTACGCCAGTTGACAAGGACTTATAACCCGTAACAGTTGCCTCTCGCTTTGATTCCGAGACCAGTTAAGACAGGGATGGAGTTATTGCCTCTCCATAGCACAAAGCCTGGGCTAAAATATAGAGACCATGTGTTGCCCATGCAGCATGATCCCTCACTCGGCTTGCCTAGTTCACTCCAGAGGAAAGGTAACACTTATACATCTGGAACAAAACAAGCTGCAGAAGCTGCCTGTGGCATAACGCTAACCACCATTATTCATTTACCAAAACATGCCGCAAGAAGAGGAAACAACATTAAAAGAAATTGACTTCACAACCGCAAACGGAGACGAGGACTTAAAACTTAACATCGAAACTGGAACTGCATAAGTGACAGATGACGTGGATTCTTAGAAAGATTTCATCAGACAAAGCTCGGAAACCCATTGGATGGGAGGAGACATGTGACCGCTTTCGCGCCAACGCCGGATTTGCATATGTTAATATTTCATCAGAATCTGGTAAGCCCGTACTTTTTCCTGCAACCAGCCTGATGAACAGATGTGAGAAGCTGGTTTGACCAAATTTTCAAACATGGAATTGCGGGGTGTCTAGATCTGAGGTAAGCTTGTGATTCCCGAGATTAGACTAAGAACCCGATGTATCAAGTATCAAGTAATGGTAACCCGTGTTTGTAATGTCAATTGAAATGTATTATTATTAATTAAAACCTCTGAAATGTAAAAATGCTCGACTGTAGATTCTAACGACGCAGAGCCGTTCCCGGGCAAAATGACACTCCAATACTCTCTTCGATGAAACTGCAATCTCTGATATTCTTAGAGATAATTATTAACTTTAAGAAGTGCATTATACTACTCCATTCTATTCTGAACAACTGTACGAAGTGATGATTCTAAAGCAATCTTGTGCATTTCACCAGAAACACTAATAAAAGATGCTATCACTACCTACAGCTGAAATGACAGTTCGCGTACTAGAACAAGTGCCTTGTTCTAAAACAGACTTATCTATGCCTATTTACAATCTAGAAAGCTGAAAGAGAAATCAATCTTTCCTTTCTCCTTCATCTATTGAATCAATAGGGTTTGACGGAATAAATATTTATATTTATGTCAAATTTTAATTAGATAAGAGCACTTATGAACTGCATTACATGAGAAAGTTGTGCTTCGCGGAACACCATCACGCGCAGTGAACTTAACTCAGTACTCAACATAACTTAGAACACAACACCACTCAACACCACTCATCACCACACAACCCAACACTCAACATCACAACGACAACAGATAATGGGAGAGAGTTATTAGACACAAGAAGAAGAAGAAGTTAATTGGGAAAACACAGAGAATTATTTATACACATTACAAACACCATTGAGTGGAAGAAATGTTATAAATGTATGACATTTATTTACCTGCATCTTGACATATTCTCACTCTTGTCACTGTCTTACTGTACACGTTCACTGACCCCAGGTCAAATGAGAACTTACATACAGCAGGAACCAGTTTATACAAGGCGTACACAGTGTGATAAACTCTGACCACCCCAAATTAACCCAACACTAGCTTAGAGAACAAATGAGGGGAGGGGAACTAGTTCCTACTTCAGGAATTTAGATTTCTTCCGACCTACTTCTAGAATATTGTATTGGTAGGAATGTATATATTTATGTGAATATTCATCAGTGATCTTGGTGGCTACATACAAACAACCACCCAACACATCAGCAAACTAACCACCTAAATCAGACCTGAGAGAGGGAAGCCGAGAGAAAGAGATGAACCACAAGTGAGATGGAAGATGACTTGGCCATGAGCAAAGTATGGGGAGGCCTTCAGTGGAGCTATACGGGCAGACCTGAAGTGGATCCATCAGTCAATGGACCCTGGCTTACCTAATCTTCCAGTCACCAGGTTACATATTCCTTGGTACACACCACACCCAATTTCAGGAAACTGGTATTTAATTGTTGAATTACCATCACACTTAACATGTACAACATCAAAATGTTTAATATGTTTTCACACTTGTTGACCTCTCATGTATTGATGCTTGTTTATTGATGGTCTGTGTAACTGGTCCAATGTGCAACTTTTCTAATATTTTGTGTAAATCACAATAGAGATGTATGTACTGGCCAGAAGACTCAGGTCCAGTCAATAAATGATTAACATGAATTGACCTTCTGTTAATTTATCAGTTCAAACCTATCTGTGAGTCAACAACTTCTTTGTACATCATGTTGTCAGAATCTAATGTGATTGATTATGTGTTTGATTGTTTAACAATAAATCCACTCATAATGACTTACTAAAATGGGGGAGAGAAGACTCTAGATCTATCAACTGCTCAACATCCATGTTTTCTTCATCTAAATCAGGCTGAGAAAATTCTCCAGACTTTCCTCAGATTTGATAAACAAAAAGGGGGCTCCAGAGCTATAAGAATCATTGGAGAAGGGGCAGATTCCCAGTTAGTAATTACCATTCTCACCAGGGCCATAATCTATATCTCCTAGACATACTTAATAGAACGAGGCCTGCAGATAACTCAAGGTTCATATTCTGGGGTTATTGAAGATAGAAGAGGATGGGGCTCTACTTCTTTTGTTAGAGATGGGGCATGCACTACAGTGATCTCCCACTCCCTTCAAAAATATATGACACTGCCAGATCAGCAAAGCAATGCTCTAACTGTCCGCCTGGCGGTGCTTCGATCCTACACCAGCTGCCAACCAAGGCTTAGGACCTGATCTGCCCTGCCATGACATTTTGTCTTTAGGTTGCATTTCCTCGCACCAGGTTAAGGCTTGTACCCTCTCGGTTGCGCTCTTCCGCCCGAAGCCATTGGCACAATGTGGGGTGTCGAGTTTGGTAAGCGCCTCCCAACATTCGGCGCTAACAGAAAGCAGGTAGTACCGTCTACTGTCATACGATAGCTCAGTCATATCTGACTGAGACCTGACACAATTAAACGATATTATAAACCACAATAACGCAGCAGATTTTTATGTTGTTTTATTTAATTAAATAAATCGTTTGCCAGAAGACAGGCAAACAGGCTATGCGGTTTAAGCGTTGACGAAGCTTTGTAAACACGACTGTTTGCATCATGATGCTACCCTAGAAGATATTGGTTAATGTCAAGAACGTAGAAATATTCCCCAGCGGATCCCATCTCATTGCCGCTTACGAGGACACTGCAGGGTTGATAAATTGGCACAACAAGAACAATATCCATATTTTTTAATTGCATATTAATTTTCAAAACAAACACCTTAACCTAATCAACAGAGCAATCCCGTGTAGAGAACGCTACTGTGAGTCTGGATGTAGAGAAAGCCACCAGGAGTCTGTATCGCAGATTATCTTCCTTTCATTTCGAGACATTTCCAGATTGGCATATGGAAGTTCAGAAATATATCTTCTTCTTTTTCTTCAGCGTTCCGAGCCATTGAGGTTCTTTGCTGCAGATACAGTCCGTCTCCATTCGTCTCTCTGGTTGACCTTCCCTTGTCAGTCGTTGATTCCAAGTGCTTGTAGGTCTGTATATATATTATCCCTCCACCGTCTTCTTGGTCTACCTCGGGGTCTACGGTCATTTATTTCATGAGTGTAAGCGAGTTTTGTTTCCCTATTATCTTCCATTCTTTCTATATGCCCCAGCCATTGTAGTCTATTAGCCTTCATGATACCAGTGATTAGCGGGGACTTAAACAGATCATTAATGTCTTTGTTACTTCTTCTTTTCCACTCTCAACTTTGTGTAGTCCAAAGATGCGTCTTAAAACTTTGTTCACAAAATATATGAATTTGTAAACACGACTGTTTCCATCATGATGCTACTCTAGAATATTCAGAAATATATGAATTGGGAAAATAACACGGGTGGCGGATGAGATGAAATACCGTGGAAATCCATAGTATAAGTGAGTTAAGTTGGACCAAGAACCGACATCATGGCACTCGGAGCATTCCCCTACATGCTCCATCCTCATCTGCAAGACTGATACCATTAGTATGGGGACTCTTTCCTGGCTTTTGCAGATCCTGAGAATAGTATAATTAGAAACGCCTTTGTCTCGATTCCACAAAGCATAAGAAGTAGAGGAAAACAGCACAAATGGTGGAGGAGGAGAAACACAATGAACATCCTGAGACTATTATAATTAGGAAAACCTTTCCCTGGATTCCACTAGGCAACGGAAGTCGAGGAATACCCCAAAACACACAGAGAAGAGAAGTAGAGTCAAAAATGAATAATTTGTTGAGGACATGAACGCAGCTGCATGCGAGTTAGCTAAAGGATTTAGTCCTAATAGGGGGATATAGGGAGAAAGAAGTAGAATTAACAATGGGAAATTCAGGTTTTCACCTTTCTATTAGATATC